>JAJLYH010000036.1:0-17339 GCA_030571675.1 Arxiozyma telluris | reverse complement strand
TTCATCCTCCTCTCTTTTTCTAACATATTTCTATCATTTGTTTCATTAAAGGAATAGAATTGATACAGAGGATAAATTATAATTATCATAAAGTTTATACTTAAGGGTAATAGAAATACTTTATCAACTGCTAACCTACCAATACTAAGCAATCTTTCATTTTTTAATACATTTTTTTTTGTATTTTTTATTTTTTTTTGTTTATTTTTTAAGGTAGTTGCTTTAGATTGTGTAGAAGAAAAAGATAAGAAAAACATATACACATATATACATAAAAATCAAGAGAGAAAAGGATAGATAAAAGGAAAGGTTGAAATATAATATCACCTTCCCATAAAAAAATATATATCTAGATATATCTCCATTAGGATATAATACTATTATCAACCTTAATATAGAAAAAAAAGGGATAGAATAAATACAAAGAACAAAAAAAAAAAATAATAGTAGAGTTTTGTGTAACTCTTTCTTGTAACACTATTTTACATCACCGCTAATTATTAATACATTAATATAGACTCCTAAAGAGACAACTCGTTTATCTGCATTTTACTATTTTGGTATTTTCCATTTGTATTAATATAAGATAAAATTTCCCCATAGTTATCAATACATTACATCTTAAAAAGAAAAAAAAAATGCAGAACATAATAACGCAAGTATCTCAAAATAATGAATCATTCTATAACACATTATTACAACAACAACAACAGCAGCAGCAGCAGCAGCAACGGCAACGGCAACAACCAAATTATAACCAAGATTATTATAATAGTGAAGATAATATTCAGGATGAAACATATGGCAACTCTTTGATACATTTAAATATCCAAGAACACCATTATTATATCACTAGAGATCAATTAATGTCTTTACCTGAATCATTACTTCTTTGTTTGTTCCCATCCGGTGTTTTCTTGGATAGAGATGGTCAAGTTATAACTAATTTAACCCCTGAAGATGAAGTTTATATAATTAATTTTGATCCTAAATGTTTTGAGTATATCATGGAAGTTTTCACTAAAGCTCATGAAGATTTGATTAACCATCCAGTTGAAAAATTGTTCGAAAGACCTACAAGTAATAGTTTTGTTAACACTGCAAAGGGGTTCTTTAGACTTGGTAATAATAGTAATAGTCCAAATTTGACCCCAACTACAAGTAATAATAACAATGCATCATCACTAAGTAAAACAAGCGGCTCTGGTGCAGAAGATTTATTACATCAAAAACCTGTCATAATTGTATTAAGAGAAGATTTAGATTATTATTGTGTTCCGTTGTCAGAATATGTATTTGAGCAAATACCAGGCTCATATCTAACGAAAGCGCAACAAGATGATAACAATGATGACCTCTTACAGCACTTTATGGCACAGGTTAAAATAGCTGCAGGTAGTCATTTAAGCAGTGAAAATTCAATATTTCAAGGTTTATTTTCTTCTAATAGATTAAAGTATCAAAACAACACTAAAAATAAAAAGCCATCAACAAAAAACAATCAAAATGATAGTATTAATAATGAGCCAAAGTTGGGACCTGCAGAACAGCACCTAATGGATATGCTTTGCTCTTCTGGGTTTAATAGAGAATCGCAATGGGGTAATAGAACACAAGAACCTGGGAAAACAGTGATAAGTTCGTTATCCTTATGTAGATTAGAAAATGAAACAACAGAAGGATTTCGAAACAGATTAAACGATGCTATCCGCAAGTGGGAAAACCAGCAAAGAATTAAAACGAAACATAAGAATGGAAATAATAAAGATCATGATACAATATTAACACCTACTAGATCTTTAATGAATGTAAAAGCAATAACTGATAGTAGCAACAATCTAAGGACATCTATAACTACTACAGGGGTTACAAATAATTTAAATAAGATGACCTTAAGTGAACAACAGAGCAATAATAGTAATAATAATAAAGAAAAACGTAAATCCTCAAAATTTTTTATGCTAACAGGATCAGTACTTTCATCAAATTCAAGAAGTAGTTCTCAAACAAGAGCGGGGAGTGATAGTGATTCGATATCGAAATCCTTTGGTCCATTGCCACAGGTGTATGATTTAGTAGCCAGACCAGATATTAATGCCAAGTTATTATTATTTTGGAGAAAACCAGCAAGAAAATGTTGGTGGGGTGACGAAGAGATCGAATTGGAAGTAGAAGTTTATGGACGTTGGGTCACGGATCCTAAGAAGGGTAAAGTAATAAGTTTGAAACTCCCTACAAGTGTCAACATAGAAGATGAGTTGAATAAAATTAAGATACCTGTAAGGCTGCATATACGTAGAGTTTGGACACTAGAGTTAAGTGTAATTGGAGTGCAATGAAAAGCTATGATTGTTATGATAGAAGAAGGAACAAAGGAGGAATCAAAGGTTTTTGCACTCTTATGATAGTATCTAATGTTGAACCTTCAATTTTTCCTTTTCAAAATAATAAAAAAATTAAAAAGAAAGAGAGAGAAGGGAGGAAATATAAGACTAAATGAAAGGGTATATACTACTATGACCTTTTTAGATCATTACGTATTAAAGACACGTGGCACTCATATACTAGAATGCTCGATCTAGCATTATAATCCATAGATGTATGGCTTTGGTGTGTATCTACGACATTGTATTACTGGCAATACTTTGTAATATGATATGTATATTCTGTATGTGCATATATTCCCCTTCTTTCAAAATTTAATACTTTATAGATTTAGTGGAGCTTAAATTTTAATCTTCTCTGTATTCTTTTTTACCGTTCGGAGAGAAAATAATTAAACCCGATCAGAGAAGGATGACTGTATCACACATTTATTATTTGTTTATTATTATTATTATTATTATGTTTTTGTTATTATTTTTTTTTTCTCTTTTTTGTGGAGAAGCCGAAAGGAGAAAAACGCTTACAGGCAATTTTGTTGATCAAAGAATATTGACAATTACTGTGAAGATGTCACTTGGAAATGTGTGATGTTACAACAGACGAGATCACAGCAATTTTTTTTGTATTTTAGTTTGTTCTTTTTTAATAGTAACACTTGATCAGTCCGGACTTTTGTTTTAAGACAAATTCGTATGTTTTCAATATCATTTTTTGTAGCTCTTACGTTACTTTCTATATATATTTGACTATTGTTGAGTAACCGTACTTATTTAAGGGAATAGTATTGACACTCAAACGCAGCAACAACAATAACAAAGAAAGAAAGAAAAATACAAGGGAAAAGAAACATATAGAAAAAGCTAACCATTGATGATGACTTCAATACTCTGGGATATATTATATTTGTTAAGCAGATTTGTTAGGTTAACTAGTTTATGTGGATTTATAATATTGGGATCACTAGTTGCAATGTTCTATATTATTGATTTAATATTGTATGTATTTAGATTAGGCCGATATTATTATGAATATCTATTATATTATTATTCTGCAAGAAGTAAAACAACAATATGTATAGACCACCAGAGGGAAAGAATAGCGAGTACACATAAGCATCGGTATTATCTACAAAACAACAATAATCAAAACCAGGTACTCTTAACAAGAAGTATGGACATTGCAACAAACGTCACAGGTGTAGAGCAAAAAGATGATATGGATCCTAATTTAAAATTACTTAGATATAGATTTAAAAAATATTATACTAAATTCTTTAATCATTAGCGGGGAAAAAAAAAAGAAGAAGACTTATTTTTAAATTATAACCAAATTAATATTCAGTAGCTAACAAACTAATTCATTAATTAATCATTAACTTATCTGTAATATTTTATACACCAATGATATGTCATTTTGCACTTAAACCTATTAAGAAATAAGAGAGAATAAAATAATGACTAAACTAATAAACATTACCATCATTATTCTTCTTTCTTTAAATCTTCAAGAATTATTTCGAATATAAACCTTTGCTGTTTATTTTATTTTATTTTGTTATCTTTTTTTCTCGTTTCATTGCTATTTTATAAATATATAGATATCTATTATAATACAAATATATAAGCTATTTAATAAAATAACCATGGTACTCCCTACTGTTAACGTTCAAAAACATTTGACTACATGTGATCATCTATTGATAACTGTTGTTTTTATTATTACAACTCCTATGGTAAGTTAATTAGTTGACCTAATGTCAATTGCACGTGTTTTTTTTCTTTCAAATCATCATTTACTACGAGAGAAGTTAAAATGATTTTTTATTATTTATTTTTTTATTTTTATTTTTTTGGACTTTCTGCGTTGTATTTGTTTGCCCAAGGAAAAAATACAGAAGTAAAATAAAAGATGATAAAAAAGGATGGAAGTGAGTTGCAATACAACGAGTGTTACCAAATAAACTGTGGAAGATGGGTGTGCAAAGCTATAAACTCATCTCTGTTGATTTTTAAAGCGAATTATAGAACAAATTAATAAACAGATACAATAAAATAGTTAATAATGTCAGCTCCATTGTTTGGTATGCCAGGTATGGGTTTAGAAGGTGCTTCCCCATCATCTAATAAACCAAAATCAAGATTTCAATTATTTAAAGAATCTCCAGCCTATACAATTTTAGTTAATGGTGGTTTGTTTATTGCCGGTGTAACATTTATTCAATCTCCATTGATGGAAATGTTAGCTCCACAATTATAAAGATAGGTTTGTATTGTATTGTATTCATTTGGTTTGTTAAGTTTTTAAAGTTTTTTTTTTGCCTTTCAGTTGATTAATGATATATCTCGCTACATTAAATTCCCCTTGTATATAATATTACATATGAAGAACACATTGATGCTTTATATATTATAAATATATATACTATAAAATATAATCGTTACTGTGAAAATATTGTGTTTTTATTTTCTTTCTTTCATCTTTTTTTTTTCTTGGGGGGGGTGTCTGTTTTTGTTACATATATCTAATGTTTGTAGTCCAAGAATATTGACTAAGGCATATATACAGGTGTCCTATTACGAACCTACACATTAGCACAGGAGTAATAAGAAAAATTGCAGTGACTACGTAAAACGTTTGAAATATATTCGTATTATCTGTATTTATTGTATTAGTGTATCTTATAAAGATATATGTGTAGATATATATATATGTGTGTGTAGATATATATAGAAATAAATGTGAAAGGTTGTCAAAAATGAAAATAGGCAAAATGAATTGATATCAGATGATTAAAATAAAAGATCATATCACAGGCAAAAGTGTTGTGTCTTATGATTAATGTAATTTACTAAGTTTAGTCTTGCAAAACGATGTATAAAGCATATAGCATACCTGGGAACCAAACACAGATAGTTAAAACGATATCCACAATACATTCAGTACCCCAGCCACGGGAGGAGAAGACAGCAACAGGTGGTAAAAATAAAGCTAGTTCAAAAAATTTAATACTCCCGTCTCAATATCAAAATGTTGATAAACAGGAAAATGAGTGAATGTTGTTAGTAAATCTTGGTAATTGGGCTTGTCAATAAGTAAAAGAGAAGAAAATAATAAAAAAAAAAATAGTAATGGTCAAATGAATTGATTATTTTTTTTCTTTTTATCTATTTCTTTGGGAAGCAGGGAGGGGAAGAAGTACATACCTAGTACAATGTTGACGATCTTGGCAGAATCCATTTTTTGTAATATTATTTATTTTTGTTAGTTTTTAATACTGTATTATATGTATATCAGTTGTTAATATCTTATTTTGTTTTGTTTTGTTTTGTTTGTGATAGTATATCTATCGAACAAAAGTATTATCGATTGGAAGGTGTTTTATAAATAATGCTGAATGTGCAGCAGTAACAATAAAGGGTTATGGAATGCTAACCTGGAACAGGGCCCAGTTAACGTAAAAACAAACTAAAAGGGAAAGGAGAGACACCTCAAAGGATCTTAAGTTTATATCCGGCGGATTCAATTCCTGCGTGTGAATTTATGCAAGGCTTTTATTTTTCACGGGAAGCAAAAAAAAGAAAGAAAGAAAGAAAAAATAGAACAATATTCGTTGGTAATGGAGACGGCCCCTGCGAAAAGGAAAGAGAAACAAAAAACAAAAAACAAAAAACAAAAAACAAAAGCAGAAAAAAAGAAAATTTGCATAACTTAAAGGGACACAGCAGGGTGGGAAAAGGATGAAACAGGGAGCAAGCTAACTGTTAAAGGTTGAAGCAGTTTGCATGCACAAATGATAGTGCGTAGAAAAATAATTAATCCCCTACTAGTATTAATTATGTGACGAGTAGCCAGTCTAACAAATGAATAGAACAGTATACATACATATATAATTTATTTAACCTATAATATATATATATATATCTTCTCAGTCCTTTAGCACTTTTTTAACAATTTCCTCGACTTCATCCCAGTCATCTGTTGGGACACGAGTCATTTCAAGATCTCCAAAGTACTTTTGAATACTTGATAAAATGTTGAAAGACTTTTTATCTGAAATAAATGAAATAGCAACACCTTTTCTACCAAACCTACCAGTTCTACCGATTCTATGCACATACGTGGCAGGATCTGCTTGCCCGTTGGCTGTGACAGGTAAGTCATAGTTAACTACCATAGAAACAGTTGGAATATCAATACCACGAGCCAATACGTTTGTAGTAATAAGGACTTTGGATCTGCCTTCTCTAAAATCATCGATTAATTTGTCTCTATCAGAACTTTGTAAATCACCGTGTAGAATGGACACTTGATGACCTTCTTCTTTCAATCTACCGTACAACCTGTTGGCAGTGTTCTTGGTTTGAACGAAAATAATGGAAGATCCGATTGTTAATAACCCGTATAATTGACATAGGACTTCGTACTTATGTTCTTCATTGTTACAATCCATATACAACTGTTTAATAGCTTTGACGTTAACTTCATTTCTTTGTAATTCTAATGTGTTGGCATTTGGAACAATCTTTTTGGCATATTCACGAACTTTATCCGCAAAAGTGGCGCTGAAAAGTACTAATTGTGTATTTTTTGGTAAAAATCTCTTAACACGAATACATTGGTCACCTAGCCCTTGTTTGTCTAACATGTTATCAGCTTCATCAAGAACAAATATTTTGATTCTGTCCATTTTCAATAATTTTCGTCTAATCAAATCGGTTACAGTCCCTGGAGTACCAACTACAATATGCGCACTAATATTTTGATTCTTTTCAAATGAATCTGGGACGATTAATTGAGTTTTAATATCTGTAAATTTACCCATTTCTTGGATCACTTCCACTGTTTGTCTAGCCAGTTCTCTGGATGGTGCTAAACAAATAGCTTGACAGCAATTACCTAAAGACGTGTCCACACGAGAAAGCATAGTTAAAGAAAATGCAGCAGTCTTACCTGTACCAGATTGGGATTGTGCAATCATATTCTTAGGTGGGTTGGCTAATAATAGTGGCAAAGCTCTCTCTTGGATCTTTGAAGGCTTTTGAAATTTCATAGCATACACACCTTTCAATAATTCAGGAGATAAACCCAATTCATCAAATGACTTAATACTATACAATGGGGAATTTGGATCGGCTTGTATATCTGCTAGTTTCACTTTAACTTCATATTCAGAATTAATTAAATTGGTATCTTTATTTGGTGTGTTAACTTTTGCTAGATTGTTTTTCTCGTCAGAACAAGCAGTATTGGACTCTGTTGTAGTGAAGGTTTTCTTGCTTTCCTCTAATGCTTTCTTAGCGGCATCGAGTTTCTCTTGTAAGGGATTTGACTTCCTTTCTGATTTTTCTTCGATTCTTAATTTAGCCAATAAATCGGCAGCATCTTTTTTGTCTGGTTCAGCCATTTATGCTAATTTACTTATGGTATTTCTAGATTCTGTGAAAATAAATTTACAGATTTGTAATGCTACACTTATAAGCGAAGTTTTCTGCTTCGATGCCTAGCAATGTGAAGATCTTAAGAATTATTATATTACCATTTAACACTTTCTTTTTTTACGGAAAGATTTGTAAATTTTTTTTTTTTCATTATTTTTTAGAAAAAAAATCATTTTTATCACCATCTTGAGGGTAACATATCTAATTTTACATGTAAAAAACCGAAATATAATGGTGTATTGGTACGTTAGAAACCCTGTGATTTCACCTTAGAGGAATAAAAATTTATATATATATAACATGTTGATGACATCAATAGGGAAAAAAAAAAAACAAAAAAAAGAAAAAGAAATAAGACGTTAAAGTATGCTGACGTGTATATATTAATTACTATGGAATATTCTATAAAATATAATGCAAAAAGAGAAGAGGAATACATTTTTCCTAGACTAGCTTCTTCTTGATGGCTGCTTGGTAAAGAGGGAGGGGAGAGTGTGTTAACATGATATTACATTAATGTATAGAAAGGAAACTATCTGACTCTATCAGGTTTCCAATCCAAACCTAATCTTTGATACACCTGTGCCTGACATTGAGACCAAATATTAGCTTTTTCTTCTGACGATAAAGAAATTTTCAGCACTTGACTGTTATCCAAATCAGATAAGAAGGAATGTGCATTCGCTGAATGCGTTGTTGGATGGTTGACTTTGGTGCTTTTATTGAAATTTTTCATTAAAGTCATTTTAAGTAAACTGGGGTTCTTGTTGGGAATAATCTTTGGTGGAGGCATATGTGGTTTTGTGAGATTATGTCCCTTTATATTCTCGTGCTTCTTTTGTAGTTGGATCTGAATTTGTTGTTGTTTCCATCTTTTGTACTCGGAACAACGTTGTTTGAAATCGAATCTACACTGTGCTTCGACTGCAATATTTAACAAATAATTTTCAATGATATTTCTCCATTCCGGTTTAGACAGATTCATAACTACCTCATGGCGGCCAATCATTTGTTCATGTCTTAGTCTTGCAGTAGCTACGGTATATCGTGCACTGGTCAATTTAAACTCAAAATCTAAGTTTGCCTCCATATAAAGATCTGAATTGGCTAAAGTAGATATAATAAAATTATCAGACGAGTTTAACGGCAGCAACTGAAACTTAAACTGAGGGAGATTGGGACCTGGATTAACAATTTCTGGCAACTGGTTGCCCCATTCAGGTCGTAATTTTTCTATTATCAATAAAGAACGAATATCGTTCAAATCCCAATCTAGCAATTCTCTTTTGGTGAAACTTGGTCTTCCATTTGGTAAAATACTGGATTGTTCTGATAATAACACATCCGGAGTGTACATGTCATAGAAAGTCTTTGGTAAGGCATCCTCCAGGGACAGTTGGGTGACATAATGCGGTATTGGTAATTTTTTATCAAAATTGATGGCAGAAATGGAATCACTATCTGTTAATACGGTAGAAGTGGTATTTATTGTATAAGGGCTTGAGAAGATACTGGAGGCTTTGTCAGATATGAGACTTGAATCATCCAAACTGGCTCTTGCAGCTGGAACTCCGTATGAATTATTATGAATCTCTGATTCTGCATGTGCCTTATTAAGTTGGCGATTTCGTGAATAAGTGGAGGTATTTATATTATTCGAGTTGGTAGAGGTAGTAGTCAAAAGTCTTTTTCTAATCTCGTCTCTAGCTCTATTGGAATACTCGGGTGGTGCATTGATAAAAGCAGTATCCTTCCTTGATTCCTGGCTACTGTTAATGTGGCTACTAATTTGTGAACTTTGAGAACCCCCAGATTCGATTGATTCTACTCTATATACAGAGGAACGCGTACTCGATGCAGGAAGATTTTCATCATACTGTTTAGATGGGTGACTATGGTTATGGTTTCCATATTTTTTTGACCTTCTTCTTTGTAGTAGTCCTTGAGGTGTCACACTTACTGGAGGAGGCGAAACAAACATTTTCTTTTTATTACTATTATTATTATTTTGCTTATTTTATTCAGTTTTATTTTGTGACAGGGATAAAAAAATTTGAAGTTATATTGATGAATAACAAACAAAATATTGGAATGAATCTCAGAATAAAAATAATATAAAAAGGGTTGGAAATTTGCCTCGAAGTTTCCTGAGATCTATTATTTAATCATATACTCTGATTTAAACTAGAGCCAAAAGAAAAAATTAAAATAGAATAAAATAGAATAAAATAAAAAAAAAATAAAATGTTTACAGACTATGCACGCCTCTTCTTTTAGTTACAAAGGATCTTTGATGTTTGAAAACCTAAAGAGTTCTTGTGTTTTTGTCTTGTCTTGTCTTGTCTTGTCTTTCTTTAGTAGTAGCGTTTTTAGAAACTGACCCCGCTCTCCCTCCCTTTCTTTTTTATTTTTTTTTTTTTTTTTTTTATGAGACCTTGGTTTATTTATATAATACGGCCTCTTGAGGTTTTCAGTAACTAATACGGCGAAATTACACTTGCGAAAAGAAAAATTTTTTTGTTGTTTCCTTTATTTTTCCGTTTTGTTGTTGTTCTGCTGAATGTCCCAAGTGAAAAATATAAAAAAAAAAAAAAAATAAAAGCAGAATGAAAACAAAAACCATCTGACTTATTTGCAGCCATCGATTGTTTTCTGGTTTTTTGTTCTCCGAGAATAAGTACGAAAGGGGAAACACCATTCCTTATTTGTACATAGATTTAGCAAGCAAAAACAAAAGAAGCAGAGAGGACGAGAGTATAGATTTTCCGTTAATAATAGCCTTCGAACGGATAATTTATCATCTCCCCCCATTGCATATTGTTTTATACAATGGGGGGAGGAAGTGTTTCACATTGAATTGTTCTGGAAAAAAAAAAATAAAATAAAACAATTCTAAGGGATTTATTTATAATGGAAAAATAACATTTGAACAAAAATAAACTGAAATAGGAAAAAAAATAGTTGTTGCCTTGTTTGTGCAAATGCTAGAATGAATCTTTTCAGTCCAACGCCGCTGTTAAAATATATGTTTATGTAATTAATTGTGGGGAGGGGTGTATGGGTGGATGTATGGATGTATAATTAGTTCACACTGGGTAATCTGTTTCTTGCCTTTTGCTTGATTGAATGTATTCTTAGCATCTATAAACGGTTTGATGTTTATATATATATATATATATATATAAATGTGTGTGTGTGTATTTCCTTTTTACAGTTCTATTAATAATATTTGTGTATATTAATAATTATGGTACATAAATTATGCAAAATTATCTATTTCCTTTTCTTTTTATTTTTTATTTTTTCTTTAAGAAAATCTACTTAATGCTTCATCTACAACATCTTTATGATCAACACTAATTTCACCTGATTTAATCATATTGCTTCTTCTACGTTGTTCTTTTTCTTTAGCTAATTGCTTTTGTACTCTTAATTTCCTTTCATCAATGATATTTTGGGTTCTCTTACGTAAATATGTACGTAAACCAGAATTTTTTCCTTTAACGCTAGGTCTGGCACTTGGAATATCTGCATTTTTCTTTATAGCTTCTTCTTTTTCCAGCGTAACCTGATGTAATTGTTTGGCATTTAATCTAATCGATGAAGATTGTTGGTTTACTGTACCAAGGGTATTTGGATCTAATGTGATTGAATCTGCTGGCAATTTGTTCAATAGTGTTCTCACTTCTTGTTCTTGTCTCTGTTTGGCAGTCTCGTATGGATTGATTTCCATGGCATCGTAATTTGCTTCACCAGCACCTGGTATTATCAAGTGGGTAATACCTGTCTCATGGCCAACACCAAGAATATCTTCAAATGGAACAAATTTCATACTATTTATTCTGTTTCCTCCGAATAAGTGTGTCATATACGGTGTGTTTCTATCTTTCTGTCCTCCCATAGAACCAAAGCAGGGCTTTGCTTCTCTGGCTGTCTTTAGTGCATCCTTCCACAGGATTAATTGAGGCCCTCTTCCTATAGCTACTACACCTGTATCAGAGATTGTCACATTCATACTGGGTGTAGGCAAATTTTCTACAACATGTAATTCTTTGAAGTTTCTAATATCCCATATTTTCATCGTCTTCCCTGCATCCACAGTAACCATGTATCTACCACTTCTATCGACAGCTAAATCGTTAATTGGCCCACGCCCTGATAACAATTTAACTAAAGGCTGTGGCATAGAAGGAGACCACAAAGTCACTGTACCGTTACTGTGTCCTAAATGCATAACTGCATTCCAGGGGTTTTGTGTCATTGATATAGTTGGACCCAACTTGGTTCTTAATTCCGATACCAATACACCGGTAGACACATCGTGGTATTTAAGCCATCCAGTCTCACCTGCAGTTGCCAATAAATAATGGTACGGTAAAAATTCAAGATGTCGAGCTTCAATATGTTGTTTCATTCTATGCAATTCCACACCTTCGTGATCATAAATAAATGTATACTTTTTTTGTGCTACGGCAAAGTATTGTTCATTTTGTAAATAGGTGGC
This sequence comes from Arxiozyma telluris, assembly GCA_030571675.1. Classification (NCBI taxonomy): domain Eukaryota; kingdom Fungi; phylum Ascomycota; class Saccharomycetes; order Saccharomycetales; family Saccharomycetaceae; genus Arxiozyma; species Arxiozyma telluris. The sequence goes on along the minus strand of JAJLYH010000036.1, from coordinate 5,012 downwards.
TGCATAGCACGATTCGTTTAGATGTAACTCTGCACGTAATTCACCTTTTCTCCAATCCATAGATGCAACATGCCCCTTTCTCCCACTGATCAACAAGTGGGTACCGTTTCTCGAATAATTTGCATAATAAGGGCCAAACTCCGTTAAAGACAAATCCAAGGCTTTATTGGCTGTAGTCACATCCACACTAGATTTGATTTCCTCTTGTTTAACACGAAAGGTCTTTTCCATCTCAGTTTCGGTTTCCATGAAACCAGTTGTCTCAGGTAACAAATACTCCGTCGCAGCAGCTGATGCAACAGCATCTCTGTATTTATTATCTAATTTCTTCAATGTGGCCTTTAACTTCTTATCTTTAGTCTTGTGACTGCCTCTTTTGTGGGATGTTACTGGTCTTACAAAGGGCTCTTGACGTTCCCTTTGACGTTGTTTTCTAGCACTGGCCACGGGTTTAGCATTTTTCTCCTTTCCTGACGTTTTCGTTGCCATTTCGAAAAGTTGTGTTAGGTTAGATATATCTGTGTAGAGTTAATAGATGGTTTATCGAATGATCCAATAGGTCCTTGACAAAGAGGGGGTTCAGCTAGATATCAATGTTTAAATTCCCTATCAATAATAACACCTTTTTGCGATGGCCAGATTTATTTTTACTTTAATTATTTGAAAAATTTTCATCATCTTTTTAAATTTTCTGTTTTTCCCTTTGTATTTCTTTAAATTTTTCTTTTCTCTTTTTTCGGCAGAAATGTCAGGTTTAGTTTTGGAGACAATTTTTTTTTATGTGTATCTCTCTAAAAAGTTATTAATTACTGGATCTGTAAATAAGGACAGTAATTAATTATACAATTATATATATTAGAAAAAAATTATATGATAATTATTTAGCGTCGATAAGATATTAGGAGAAATAAACCATCAAACTAGGCAAAAAATAAAAAAACAAAAATAAAAAACAAAACAGAACAAAGTCTAATAGTATGCAACAATACCCATCATGATTAATACAAAACAAATGTCAGTCAAAAATAAAGATAAAACATCCCAATATTGAAGAAGTAGAATAATTTTCCCCTTCAAATTAGAGATTGGAATTATACCTTCTGGTATCATTGATACTAATTTGACAATCTTGCTGGAATTGTCTAGAGTGTTGATCTTGTGAGCTTTTTCAATGGACTGCAACTTTTGATAATAAATAGATGTTGCAATCATTTCAAAAGTTGTAAAAATCATAAAAAAGTAAGAAGGATCTAACAAAATACTAAACATTTCTGGAAGAGGCACAATGGATGGTCTGCCATTTCTTGTAACTAAGTATAAGTAAGGTAAAATGAAAAAAAGCCATTTAATAAGAATGATCTTAGCTTTTAATGTATTTACCAAATAGTCGTGATAGTTCAATAATGCTGTATCTACAGGTATTGTTTTTTCATCAGTTCCTGTGGTGTTTGGAAGATTTTTAAATAGAGAATTATCGGCACTTTCCTTATTCAAATCTTTGAATAAAGAAAATAAATCTGGTGTGGAACCATTATTTTGCATGTCAGCAAGTTGCTTTAATAAGTCTATCTCAGCGTTGTCTACTTTGCTAGTATCAATGTGTGTTTTATTTTTGTTGTTAACATTTGAACTAGCAGGATCGGGAACAGTTAAATTAGATTCTTTCCTTTCAGACTGTCTTGGGTTATTGGGTTTGGAATCTAATGGAGATTCCGTACTTAATTTGCTATCAACTTGACCTGTAATTTTATTCAACCTAGAAGAACCACCACCATTGCTAAATTTCTTTTGCCTTCTTTCTTTTAAGATTCTACGTTTTTCTGCTTCGGTAAGTTCACTCATTTTTTTTTTCACACAATTTAAAAACTTCGTAACTGTTGTATAATGTTATTATTAGTTTATGTATCCACCTGATAATGTAATATGTCCTGAACAGAGTGAGTTCATCGATACTTATTTTTCTATAAAAGTCTTCTTTTGCCTTTACATATAATACATGTTTCATTGTTTTTTTCACTTTCATCTTCTTTCCACTTAATTTTTTTTTTTCAGTTTGTCATTTTTGTATATTTTTTTAATGGTTAATGGGTCATGATGTTTTAACAAAGGACAGTTTGTATACATAGGGGTAGGAGAAATTTGTTTATTTACTAACTATGTGTCTTGGTTTGTTCCTGCCAGTTGGAATTATATCGACCTGAAAATAAAAAATGAATAAATTTAATGTACAAGGAAGATAATTATTCACTACGCATTTAAAGTTTATATATTAGAATAGCCAAGAGAATAGAGGATTTCAGGGTACAATAAAGTATGGGTAGTAATAAACAAACTAAGAAGAAAAAATTACATCTTAAAGTATCTAAATCGAAGAAGAAATCAAGTAAGCATACTAAAAAGAAATTAAAAAATTTTGGAACCGAGAATCAGAAGCAAGACCTGAGTCATAATACTGAAATTTGTTTGGAGTGTAATACTAATTCCCACACATCTTTGAAATGTCCGAAAATTTGGAGGAAGTATATTTTGAAAGAAAATACTATGGGTGCAAAGAAGATGGTTCTCCCGATACATACCATATATTGCTATAGATGTGGTGCAAAGGGACATTATGGAGATGATTGCCATGTATACAATGTCTCAAAAGATTTGACTGCAGAAGAAAGTGCATTTTCTGGAAAAAACCTTGAAAAGCCATTATCTGATATGTATTATAATATCATTCTGAAACAAAGAGAAAATTTTGAAATTGTTGAAAATAATACTACATCCTATAAGAAGTTAAATGTTTTTGCATTTTATAAACCACCATATACCACTGTGAAAAGGATCAAATAGACATCATACTTCATATAAGAGTAGTCCAAGTACTTTACGGACTTGCAGATTTTGTTGTTTTTTTCTTTTTTCGGGAAGTGCCTGCAGTGTTGACAATATTATCTATGTTGAAAATGAAATTATGGTGTCATTACTTTAACTAGCTGAAGGGATCTACAAACAATAACCTTAATGATTATATTTTGAATTAGTTTAAAGATTTAATTGATTTCATAAAAGGGGAAATGGATCGGACTGTATCTGTTTTCTTTAAGGATAATATTTAAAATGAGATATTATATCCTTAATAATTTAGTAATTGATATTTTCAACAATTGTTTGAATTCTTTAGGTAGGAGTTGTAACTTTTTCTCACAAGTAAATAATTGAGTGAGATATAAACAAACACTTCAACATATAACGGTACTTTAGAGATGTCTTAAAATGTGATGAAATTCTATATTACAGTGTTTATTACTAATAGGTTTAGTTATTTTAATAAAAATCTATATATACAGATACTACCATAATTTGCAACACACGTCAAATCATCATTACAATATTTCTAGTTAATAGGGCCTCCTCCATTCTACACTTATATTATTGTTTCTTTAGGGTATATTTTGTAATATTTTAGAGTGTGATAATCTTCATGATTATGTTATTCTGATAATAATTGGGAAACTTTAAAAAAGAATAACTTAGATAGATAGAAGTTGCAGGCTATTTCTGTATCTTTAAATATAATATTGAAACAAATAATTTGATTTATCTAACCTGATAAATCGAACTGAGTGTTATATACAATATACTAAATTTCCTTGGTTGTTTCTTTGGTTACTCCTGCTCGAAATAAAAATGTTTATTTATAGTTTTAACTCTAAGCAAATACAATAGGTTTCCAAAAAACTTCCATTCTGGGCTATTAATTGTTTAAATTTGGTCTTTTGACCAGAAGTGCATGAAAACAAAGCAAACTACGTGTTTGTTTATTTTTAGTACAGTATTTATTTCTCTGTGATCGCGTGTAGGAATTGTAACTTAGATCTCAGGTTATTAATGTGTTTCATACTGATTAAAAAGTAGATACTAGGAGAGTTCTTGAAGTAAACAAAATACAGTAGTATTTACATATACTATGTAACTCCATACTTCTCTTGTGTAAGGTGAAATATATAAAATAATATACAACATAAGTAATACGTAGTTACATATTAATCTAATCCAATAGATACGCTACTACATTATTTTCACTTGGGTATAAAACATAATAGGTCCCATATTCATGGTTATTATCAATTGTGTTATTTCATCGTTGACAAATCACTATGGCAATGTTTGTGCTGTATTCTTTCTATGTAATACTTGAATCTCGTGGCATGCAGTTTTGCGCTCTCTTATGGCATCAATTGTGGTATCTACAATAACCTAATTTTATGTTTGAAAAATCCATTACAATTTTTAACAACATGAGCCAATAAGTTCGATACTATTTTGTTCCACCAAAAAAAGTTGGTGGTCAAAATTTTGTTGCAGAATCGGTTTTTAAAACACATCAGTTTTGTGCACTCTGAAAAACTTTCAGTAGTTTATTCCACACTGAAAATAGCCTGCTTCACACCATAGTTAAATATAAAAGTATTAAGATAGTATGAGTAATTTCGATAATTAACACTCCAGACCATATAATTATTATGTAAGGGGTTATCTCAAGTAATATACTAAAATGTGAATATTAATTATATATAAACACTTACAAATTATATAGTCGTTGATTCTAATTAGTAAACCAATTATATAATTCTTATTATAGTTGTTCAGTTGTACTATATTGTACTTGATTTGTATTCAGGTTGATCCCTTAGGTAGAATCTAATACATCCAATAAGAATGTTAATGCTGATAATTATCTCTGACATACTCTCTCAACAATCAGAGGTCTCTTAAATAAGTTTCTCCGTAATTTGCCACCAATGGTTAATCCAACGATTGTTTGTGTAAGGGGTTATCTCAAGTAATATACTAAAATATGGATATTAATTATATATAAACACTTACAAATTATACAGTTGTTGATTCTAATTAGTAAACCAATTATATAATTCTTATTATAGTTGTTCAGTTATATTAAGTTGACTTAAGTTGTCTTAAGTTGATGTCTTAGGTAGAACCTAATAGATCTAATAAGAATGTGA
>JAJLYH010000035.1:68921-93488 GCA_030571675.1 Arxiozyma telluris | reverse complement strand
CAAACTTTTCTCAATTATATAAACATGCAATATCCGAACTTAAACTGTTGCCTGTATGCCATACATTTAACACCTTCTCAGTTCTTTATCCTTTTTAATCTGAATAAAATTTAATTAATCAAAGAACAACTCAACTTTTAATCACTTCATTACATATAGATTACAAATAACATAATATAATTCTCAATAAATCTTGCAACGAAATTTTCCTAATTTCCAATAGTAATAATACCTATTAGTAATACTCTGAAACTTCATAAAAATTGAATCAATTTCCTACTTTATAAGTTTCATTATCTAGTGACATCATCATTGCAAATGGAAATATTCTATTAGCAGATGATTTCATCTTACCATTAATTGGCTAAATAGCAATTGTAACTAAAAACATTTGAATGGAGGTATCGCATGCATTGCAATTTGTTATAGAAATAAGGCAAACTAGAACCGATGAAGGATGGTCTACATGACTGTACTAGATATCAACATATATATATTTGAAAAGTTGAAAGGCAGTACCATATTGCTGTGCACTAGTATAGATAAAAAGTATATTACAATATTGTATACCCAACCCACTTACAACTCATAGCGAAAAAGACATAACAAAAGAAGCACTAAACATTTTCTTAAAGTTACTATTTCATAGAAAACAGCCTCTTGTTTCATTGTATTAAGTATCTCATAGCGTTTTAAAAATGGTTCACTCAGATTAAGCAATATTGTCATCTTCTACTACCTTTTGCTTTGAATCTACTACAGTTACTAAAGAAAATTCATCTTTTAAAAAATATCGAATACAAACCTAAAAGGACGCAAAAAAAAACCTTTTTCATGTCTTTACTACCACAAACTTTCTCTTGTATGGTGGGAACATTTAAAAACACTGCGTTTACAGGTACTTTGTTTTTGAATAATATTACTAATTACTATGATATTAGATACTATAGTTCTTTTATGATCTTGACATACTAGAATATTCACATAATTTCAAATGTCATAGAATATTTTTCTACAACTAACACAATACAATGGCTGTTTTAACCACAGATTTGACCATACTGTATCATTCTTTAAACAGATTCGCTTAATGATATTATTTGATAACATGCACCAGATATCTATCTCTGCTAATTCCATCCTTATTATGGATAGCCTATACTCATAATTATTTTTCCTTGATTCTTCTAATGTAACTGTAGAACACACACATTTCATATAGAGAATCGTATTTTGATCAGCTATACCTTCACATTACTCTACTGTATCACTCTCTGTTCAACATACTCCTTTTTATCTTTTATACATTTGATCTTTTTTTTTAATCTTCGAAAAACATCAAATTAGAAAAGAGATTTTATCCAGATCTTTGAATATTGTATTCAACTGCAACAAACAACCATGATTAATAACTAAAAATCAAATAGTGATTAGATAATGCTTCCCTTATGAATGGGTATAACTCCCACAGTCATACTAAATTAAAAGAATATACCAAAATGATACGTTATATCAAGCTGGAGAGACTAAAATTTCTAGAGATTTGCATGAGTCATAATATTTCTATGTCTTCCTTATTTGAAAAGAAAATTTCCTGTTATTCATGATCCCACAATAACACATATATCTAAAATATTATTAGAATAACCATCAAACCACTATTATACTGTCATACTGATTCAGAAATATTCTATATAGATGAGACTAAACGCATATTTTATGAGATATTAACCGTATTTTTGTTTTTTTTATGGCAAGTATATAAACTGTAATTAGTCAAAAGGTCATTTGTATATATATATATCCACATTTTAACTAATATCAAATTATAAATTTAGAATAATTTCAAATATCATGATTTTTTATTTCTCCAATCTATGAACTTTTAAATTAATAACCATATACCATACTGTTATAATTTATCGTAGTCTAAAGTTTTTATTCTCGATGTTTGATAATATAATAAAAAGATTGTACCAAACTCCAATATTTTAATAATTTTAAAAATTAACTTGTTGTGGTAGGTTCAGATTAATATTCAAAGATATTTTTTTCTTCAAAAAGTATTATTATACTTTAATATCAAACTGCAATTGACAAATCATATTAATATTAAAATATGGTTTTAAATAAAAATATTTCCTTTTTTTCCCCGTTCTATTTTACCAAAATCTTAGCTGTTGTTATATATATAGAAATGTTAGCAACAGTTGAAGAGAAACTTTTTTAATAATAATAAAAGGAGGTAATACAATCAGTAGGTTTTGAGGATATACCATATGAAGATCAGGATTTTCTGCAAAATTGTATGAAATATATAATGAGGATGATTTTATATACTTAGTAATAGTTGTATTTTCAGAGAGCATGGTTATAAGTTTAAAAATCTGAGAGAATTCAGAGCAGGTTTCGGTTCGATGAAGAACTCTTCAAAAGTTTAATAAACAAATTCAATAAATAGCAGAAGAAACTCAAATCGAGTTATATATCCATTACATACACTGGTTCGTGAAAAATGGTGATATATCATTGATCCAAAAGGCTCAAACTTATTATCCTTATTGTGTTGATAAAGTATTGTTTTCAAAGAAATGATACGATGTGTTTATTGTAAATGTAATAGGAGTGGAGGATGGAAGTGTGAATATTGTGGCCTCTTCTTTTATATATTTATATCCACATTGCCATTAACTATTTTTATGGAGAATCATTAAGTATTTGACTCTATTTTTGTTTAACAATTATTTTACATATCTATAAAATTCTTCTAACTTATATAGCAATAACATTTTCCTATCCAATGCGTTTGGAAAACCCAAAATATAATTACATGTGTTATATCTCTTACTATTAAACTGGAGTGTTGGTGATATTACTTCATAACTTTTTGAAGATAGAGGCTTGTGATTGATTATACTGCTATATGCTATCTTTAAAGTACGAATATAAAATGAGATTTTGTATGTTATTGTATGATATTGTATGGTATTTATCAATAATAGACAGCATTAAAAAGATTTTAATACCATTATTTGATGTGTTTGTTGGTATATGTATAATATTATTCACATTAACAGTATAATACTTTTACCAGTTCTTCCAATCAATTACGTAATGTTTCCAACTACTTGATATCTTCTTTTGAAGTGCGGACATAAAAGTGAAAGGGATTTTTTTGTTATATTTCAATTTTTTTTTCACTCTTTCATCTTCAATAACAGGAAGAAAAGTATTTCGGACAAGATGATAATATTTGGATTTATCACTAACTGTTAAAAGCTAATACAGATTCAAAGTGCTTCATCATTAGAAGAAAAGAAGCAATATTAATTACTCTTCTTACTTATACTGCATATAAATTTAGTATTATAAAGAAATAATCTATGTTTACTTAAATATTTAATTTTATTTCATTCGGTTTTATAAAATTCAGAAAACAAACAACATCAGAAATAAAGATCTAATCTATATTTAAATAATGGAGCCATCCAATTCACTTATAAATTTCACAAGTGAGGAACTTGTGGATGCTCATAATTTATATCTTTTAAAGCAAATTTTACAGATAAGCGCTCAGGAAGAATTAATAGCAGGACAGCTCGATCGCCTTCCTTTGAAACAAATCGTGGTGCCTCCTGAATATTTTGAAGATAGAATAAACGATGATACTGAATTGGATGAATATAAATTTAGGAAAATTGATCCATTAGGGATCACTAAGATAGATTCCAACGGGAAACTATTGATATCAGGAACTAATAAAGATTTTTTATTCAACTATTTTCAATTACCAGGACATGGAGATAAATATTGGGTCTTATTAAAGGATTTAATATTGTTGGTTCAAGATGATCCTGTCGATCAAGAAACTTTTATCCAAAAATATAAACAACAACTCCTTCCGATTCAGGCCACTGAAGACGATATTAAATTTATGAAACAGCATCATTTGCTTGATAAAAATTATAAAGATGTCAGTGATAATGTTGTGAAGGTTGTAACTACTAGATCTGCATTTATTACCTTTGGAGCTCAAATAATAAGCCAAGGCACCAGGGTTATAGATGACTATTGGGAAACTTTGGCCAAACAACAGGGTTTTACAACACATCATAGAGTTTTTAAATGCTCGTCAAAAATATTATCATTACTTAAAGAATTGAAACCACAAATGTTTAACCCCAGTGTTCAGTCATTTCAGAATATCCCACAGGATATAAATCCAGAGGATAAAGAGAAAAAAGAAGAAACTTTCAATTTTGATTCACCTTATACAATCATCATAGAGCAACCTTCTCAAGAAATAAGAGAAGAGTATGGAGAACAATTTAGTAAAGGGCAACATATGGATACTGTAGTACCCGGCCAATCTATTGCCGGTTCACTTGAATTGAGTGCTCAATTTAGGGTCCCCAAGTATCATTCAAAGAATTCATTTTTACAAGCTACGCAGATTAAGGGTATGGATACTCCAATTGGTGAACATGATTATAACAAGAATGAACACCTACAACCAAAGGCAACTCAACCTAATTTGCCTGATGTAAGGTCAAATCTAAATTTAGTCGATGAGTCAAAAGTTTCTAATAGAATGTTAAACAATATCACTGACTCCAACATAGATATAAAAAATGAGGAGGAACCAAATTTATCCAATATGAATAAACAGCAGATATCATCTCTTAACATTAAGGGATGGAAGTTTGACTCTTTACCTATTGGCAATGAACAACAAGTGGAGGATCATGATCATTCTATGAAAGGATTAAGTTATTTTGAAAAAGAAAAGTTATTGAAAAGATTGAATTACTTGACACCAAATCAAATTAAAGAAATAGAACATTCGCATGATTGTTTATTTGTGAATGTTGGTTTACAAAGGGTAAGGAAAATACGAAGCAAAAGATGGATGAAATACTGGCAATATAAACATGGTCTTCCTATTGGTTTATTGAATGAGGAAAAACAAGTGGAATATATTGAAAAACGTTATATATCTGAGCTGCTTCAGCATGAAGATATCATCACGAACTTTAATGAATTAACTAACACTGACGAAATAAAGACTACTAAAAGACAGGCAAACCCTAATCTATTGGGTTACTCAAACATTAAGTCCTTTAAACCACCTTATGCATAATTACAATATGATATATATATATATAAGTACATAAGTATAAATATCTATATTAAGCGGAAGATTATAACAATTTAGTCTTTACAATTTCTTGTCTAATTCTAAAAGTATAATATGCCATAACACACATGATGATAATTAAAGGTATTAACCAAACTGCTAATTTGGAGACAATTTCATCTATTTGTGGACCTGCTTCACGATTGGTTTGAGACAATTTAGTAGCTTCTCTAATCTTTGCTTGTTCATTTAACATCTTCTCCAATTTTTCATTCATAGATAAGAAATCTTTAAATTGGTCATTATCATTATTTTCTCCATTATTCACATTGTTACTGTTTTGTATACTGTTAGTTAAAATAGCCAATTCTTTAATCAATGTCTGTTGAATAGACAAAATGTTATTGATCTTCTCTTCCAAGATGTTAATGTCATTTGCCATAATTTTACCTTCCAATCTATCCATTTTTTTATATAATTCAAAACTGGACATTTGTTTATTTTGAGAATCAAGGACTTCTTTATCCACAATTTTCTCAGTGCCAGTCTTTTCATCAATGATCTTAGTCAATAACTTTGGTTGATTCATTGCGTTGACATTTGGAATTAATGCATCTTCGATAATTTTATCATAAAACTTCATTTGTAAAATTTCAAAAGTTTCAATTGAATCAGAATTATCTGCACTTACCCCAACCTTCAAACCTCTTTGTAAAATATCAGATAACTTGATTTTTCTAGTCTGGAAACAAACCTTATTATCAACTTGCAATTTTAACATATTATTGGATTCGGAATCATAAGATAATCTAAGAGTCAGTGGCACAGAAGAATCCTGATATCCCATTAAACAGGACGCAAAACTTTTATCATAAATTTTTTCATTGGAATCTAATAAATTTTTTGATCCATCATTTAATTGAGCATGGATTGATTGGGACACCTGACTATTGCTATCAACTAATAATTGTAACCCATTAAACTTTGAGGGACCGTTGAAAAGTTTTTGATCATTACCAATCTTGTCAAAATCACCTAAAAACCAAAATGAAAGACCACCCGAGTGTTTACCTTGATAGTTTAAACTTCTAAAAGTCCACTCTATAGTAAAACTTTCTAAATCTTTTAAGATTGATTTCAACCAAAGAGACCCTTTAGATGATTGACTTGGTGTTAATATAAATCTTCCTTCATCTAATTTAGTAGAATCTTTGGTTTCCCAATTGGATGGGATAGAGTTTCCATTAGTGATTAAATTTGGTAAAGAATATTCCTTGATTGGTAAATCTTGATTTTTATTATCCCCCGAATCAACATCATGCCCGTATGCAGATGATCCTAGAGAAAGTAGAGCCAAAAAACTTGTATAATAAGACAATTTCATAATTTAGGTTTGATATGCACAGGTAACTCTATTACTTTGATGTTCTCACTCTACTGTTCTAAACCTTTACTTTAGCACACTTTGATGTTTTAGTATTGATTAAAGATATAAGTCCACTCTGATCGGAGGATCAAGTCAATACAAAAGAAGTAGTAAAGTGTACGAAGCAGGAGAGTTGTCCAAGTATGTACGTAATTTTATTTGAAATAATTTTTTTTTTTTGTTTTTGTTTTCAGCTTTTGGGAATTGTCTGATTTTATTTGTATTGATATTAACAAAAGGGGAAATTTTCTAAACGGAATAAAAAAATAAGCGGAAATGGCGGAATTTAGTCGGAATATAAAAAAACCTCCAGGAAGAGCAGCAGTCACGTGAATCAGCAAAAAAAAAGGTTGGCGGTTAAAATTGGTGAAATTACGAAGGTGTTTTAATAGAAAGTGGATACATGAATACTTTAGAGTTATCTTGTGCTAGGAGGAATAACAGTTCTTTCTTGATAAATAATGTTGTTGGGAGGAGTGTAGACTTATCTACATAAGTGCATCGTAGAGAGAAAGAGTTTAGTGGATTATTAAGACCGTAGTGTTGTTAAAGATAGGTGTAAAGAAAGAACAACTATTTAGGATGACGGTGTGATCGACCATGATCCAAATTAAAAGTTATACAACTCTTTTGTTTAAGATTGAATCTAATACTCTGTTGTAATTGGGGGACTCCCATATAGAATGTCATGTTGTTTACGTGTAAGTATATGCTTTTTTTTTTTTCTTCTAAAACATTCTTTCCACAGCAGTTCTGAAACAGGAACCGTAGAAAAATCGAACACGGTGAATGTTTCTATTTTTGTCTAGTTTAATGGGGAATATATTGACGTGTGCATATGCAGAGTGTCACTCAGAAAATATTTGGTATTTAGGATGAAAATGGATATCCATCAAATATAATAAAAGGAATTTTCTGTATATAGATCGCATCACCTTTGGTAAGAAAATAAAGTACAAAAGGTTATCTGACCTTCAGTTAGTTTTACCTTTTTTTTTTTCTCCCCATAAAAATTATAAAGGAACCTCATTTACAAGATTAGATTAGAAAGCTTCTCATTTACAATTTCCTTCACAAAGGCACCAGGCATGCCATCATTCTCAGACAGTTTTTGGTCTGATGACTTATCATCAGGACTGGATGTACTTTTCCAAAATCTTTATAAAGGTTGTGATCAATGTGATTCTTTTATTCAATTGTTTGCTTCAAGAATGCAATATGAAGTCTCCTATGGAAGACAACTCTGTGCTATTAGATCCGGTATCGATATTGTAGATACAAACAATAGTACATCCACGGCTTTGGACAATATAATAAAACAGACAGAATTGGAAGGTGAACAACATTTAACAATAGCATCCAATATAGAATCTTTGGTATTAAAACCTTTCAGCCAATGGTGTAACGATCATAGAAAAAGAATTAAATATTCACAGAAAACTTTGATGGATAACATAAAAAAGTTTCAAAAAAGTAATAACTATGTTAAAAAATTATCAATGGAATATATTAAAAACTGTAAAAAATTAGAAGATTGGAAAAGAATCCATTTTAATGATGATGATTCATACAATGAAGCTATGAAAAGTTTGGAACGGTTAAATAATTATAAAGTCCAGCTAGAACGTGAAAAGGAAAATTCAATATTTGGTAAAATTGGTAAGATAGAATTTGATAATAAAAGTTTAAGACAATTATTGAAATTATTATTATTGGAATTGCCTAAAACAGAATATAAATTACCCTTGATTAATTTCAATTTACAAAACACAAATAACGGTTATGAGATCACAAAATTTTTATTGGAGAACCTGTCATTGAAAGATTTTGATCAAGCTGAAGAATTTGGTCAAGATCTTTTAAATTTTGGGTTTCTTAAGTACTGTAACGGTATGGGTAACAGTTTTGTGAATTCAAAAAAATTTCAATATCAATGGAGAGATTATGCGTACAATTTTGCTCAGATTCCTATTCCAAATAAAAATGATGAAAATAAATCATCTAACTCATCTCAACTTGAACAGTATCTATCTCAAACAAAAAGGGCTTTATCAACCATGAAAATATCTGATAATACACCATTGACTTCAAATCAAACAAACGCAACAAATAATCAGATTACTTCACTAGAGGAGCCAACAATAACGGAGTATGAAAGTGAATTATTTAAATTGTTAGAAAATGTGGCCAAGTCGGATAGTAAATATTTTAAAGAATGTCATAAAATGGATTCATTGAGATGTTCGATTGAAGAACTTATGATTGATCATCTTTCATTTATGGAAAAATGTGAATTCGATAGGTTAAAGGCTATTAAGAAAGCTACTATGGACTTCTGCTCTACGATAGGTAACAAGATTGCTATTATGAAATTACAGATTGATAAAATGATTGACTATCAGGATACCATTCATCCCGAAAATGATTTATTAGAGTTGATTACTACTTATAACACTGGTTTATTCCAACCAAAAGTTATCACATATAATAACTATTATAACCCAGGTGTTTACCAAAATTTTGGTATTGATTTGGAAACAAGATGTAGATTAGACAAAAAAGTTGTGCCACTTATAATCAGTGTTCTGCTCTCCCGTATGGATCAAATATATCCAGATTTGGAAAATGATAAAGTTAGAGTTTCTGCATGGATTAGTTGTGTGAAATTGAGTTTAACTCATGAATTAAGAAAGAAATTGAATCAAATTCAATTTAAGGAGGAAACAGAAATATTGAATATTTTGATAGAAGGCCAATATGAACCCAGTGTGATTGCTAGTGTTATTAAGTTATATCTACTAGAATTACCTGAACCTTTGATACCAAATGAACTGCTTGATATTTTAAGAGCTTTATACGAAAAATACCCACCAGCAGTAGGAATAGATGCGATTGCAGAGTCAATAGTAGACAACAACAAAGTCCAAACATGTGATTCAGATAATAACCATAGTAATGATAGTGTTGATAAAGCTTTGAACGATACTGAAAATAAAAGGATAACAGGATTATATACTACGTTATCATCCTTATCAAAACCTCATCTAGCTACATTGGATGCAATTACAACACACTTTTATAGATTATGCAAAATTATTAAAATGGCAAATCCTAAAGAGAAATACACACCTATATCGAAGAAAGATACTACAGCCAATTCTGACACGTTATCTACTGGAGTTATGTGTACTTATGTCTCTGCTGAATACTTTGTTAATGAAATTTCTAGAGAATTTGCAAATTGTATTATTCATGCTAAAGTGTTTGATGATAATAACTTAGGATTCAAAATATTTCATGATTTGTTAACCTATAAGAAGTTAATATTTAAACAATTAAAGAGACAAGTATCTACAGCAAGGTCGTAGGGTGGGCAATAATCTTTTCTTATTTCTTAGTTAATAGTGTTATCTCTCCATCTACTTGCATATACATATATACAGTAAGACTTTAGTTAATGAAGACATTTTTCTTTTTGATTTTTAATAGCTACGCACTAAATATAGGTATATTTCTTTTTGTTATCTTTAGTTGTTTTCTAATAACAATTACAAATAAGAAAAAATATTACACTGTTTTTTTATATAAAAAACATTATGCATTGGTTCTAATAACACACATATACAACTGAAAAAACCCACAATAAAGGGATGACCATATCAAACAACGTTCAAGGATATCATGCTTAAACCTTTTTGTGGTGTGTGCAAACCTGTTACCAACTGGAGAATAAATCCACTACAATGTATTAATAGGATGTGGAATTCGTCTTCTACAGATCCAGCTCACATTAATAATTCCAATCATTATAAGGAATTACTTATGAAAGAGGGA
Source organism: Arxiozyma telluris (assembly GCA_030571675.1). NCBI lineage: Eukaryota > Fungi > Ascomycota > Saccharomycetes > Saccharomycetales > Saccharomycetaceae > Arxiozyma > Arxiozyma telluris. Next base: position 83,091 of record JAJLYH010000035.1, on the reverse strand, counting down.
AATTTCACTGAGGAGCAGGCCTCAAAAATACTTGATATAATAAGGGATGCTATTCAAAGTGGGGTAGTCCATGTGTCTAAAGATCTGGCAAAGAGGGAAAGATTAATTCAGCTAACGTATCAACAGAGAGTTGATTTCGCCAAATTAAGAGATCAATTGTTGACTTCTGATAGAAATGAATTCCATAATGTGGAAAATGAATATGAAAGAGTGCGAAGTGATTTAGAGAAAATGAGAAGCAAGCTGAAAGAAGAAATCACTAAGGTTAATGCAGGGTTTAAATTAGACCTTTCTTTGGAGAAAGGTAGAATTCGAGAAGAGAGTTCACATCATGATTTACAGATCAAAGAGATTGATACTAGGATTGATCACGAAGTGTCTAATATGAAGACCCAAATTGACTCAGTTAAAACACAAGTGATGCAATGGTTAATCGGTGTATGTACTGGTACATTTGCTTTGGTTTTGGCTTATATAAGATTGCTATCATAGGAGGGTTTCTACTGCATGTACAATATATTAAAATATTAATGAAAAGCCTATTTGATAATAGGGAATCAACTACTCCTTTATCAATGGTTCCTATTATTGTTAATACCAGGATCTAATATAAAGTATTGGATTCTTATCAAGTTCTGATATATAAGTTAGGGGGGAAGAGTATACTGCGGAGACACGAAACTTATACCATAATGTAGACGTGATACTTTATAATAACAATATACATACAGTAAATATACATATATATACTAATAAAAAGATACTAATTTATGCATAGACTATAATTTTGATATTTTAGGGTCCAAATTTAAACCGAATTTTGAAATAAAGTTAATATTAATTTAATTATTTAAAACTTCTGATTTGTTTCCACTCTAATCAATTATAAGTTGAATAATTCTTTTAAGATTCTGACAGTATCATCTGGAGAGGAAACGGAATGACCAATGGTTCTTTTATCAACATAGATTTCGTAATCATTACCACCTTCAAAAGTCTTGTCACCGAAGAAGTGAATTTCTTTGAAACCATCCTTTTCGACATGTTGTAAACAGTAGGTCTTATCCCAACCAGTTGGGAAGACATCAAAGGAAATTTGACCACCAATAGAGTAAGTTAATTTCAAGTGGGAAAATTCCTTTTTTAGAGCTTCAACGAATTTGGCTCTAATTTGATGTTCTTTGTCGTATTTTTCGAATTCGTTACGTTCTTCAGTAGAGGCGTTTCTACCAATTGGAGAAATGTTGATCATACCATTTCTGAATTCTAAGAAAGTACCCCTTCTCTTTGGTAAATCTAGGTTAGCTAAGTATTTCAAAACAAAAACAGCTAACTTGTTGTATTCTTCTTCACCGATCCAGTTAATGAAGGATTGAGAAGCTTGTTGGACACCTAATCTGTAAGCAGTTAAACCGTTTTCGGAGAAGGAGTAGTCAAATTCATCCAAGACGTTTGGACCTAATTGCTCAATTTGTTTACTTAAATCAGAACCACCAACAAAACCGATACAGACTTTCTTTCTTAATTTAGCTAAAGTTTCTTTGACTTCATCAGAGATGGTTAATCTTGCTGGAGTTAAAGTACCATCGACGTCGAAAAGAACTAAAACATCTGGTCTTTCTTTGTAAGCAAATTCTTGTGGAGTGGACATTGGTTAGTGATAGTTATATTTGGTTAATTACAGATGGGAGAAAAAAAAGTTACTGAGAGTCACCTAGTTATATGCGTATGTGCAGGTTTCTTTAGAGAAGTAAAAAAAAAATAGAACAACGGTATAACAAAGCAACAGGAATCGTAAACACTTAGTTAAAAGGAAGGGTTAAGTGGATTTAATATCAATTTCGTGTAGATATTTATACGTCAAATGAAGATATTATTATCAAAATGTACTCAGATGAAATTGTCTCCACCTCGAACGTTTGAAGTGGTTAAGAAAAATTTTTCAGACGCGTAAATCTTTAAAGAAAGAAGACAAAAAAAAATTAAATGTTTACGTGTCATTAATTTCTCTTGAGGGTTTCACCTTTTCTTGAAATATTTTTCTTTTAGCCACAGTATTTAATTAGGTTTAAGTTGGAATTTTCGAAAAAGTAATTTAGGAGAACGGAAAAAAAAAATAAAAAAAAAAATAGACGCAACGAATTTTGAATAAACAAAAAAAAAAGTGGAGATCATCTCTCCGATGCTGTTGAAAAATTAACAGAAATTCAGTAGTTCGGCGATGAGCTAAAATAAAATAATGGTGATGAGAGTTGCGTTGCTATACATTGTTAAGAAAGATCAGATTACTTCTAAACTTTTGGACACATTGGGTTCCAATATTTTTTGTGTGGTCATTGTAGTTCAACCCTACTCTACTTTCTTCAATAAGGTAACTCAATTTACCAACAAAATATTTTCCTGCCTTCACATATATATATAAATTATTATTATTATTATTATTATCTTTTGGATATTCTAATGAAGAGTAGTAGAGTATTGATTCAAGAAGCTAAAGATTATCAATTTAATCCTAAAATACCGTTAAAATTGTATCTAAAAACATGTGTTGGATTATTGGATAAGGCTCAAATGAGTTTTCAATGCGGAGACACAGAATTGGCATTTATGTTTTATTATCGTTATGTCGACCTTTGTACCAATAAACTGTCTAAACATCCTCAATATCTCATTACTACTATTAATCTGGATTCAGAAATTCTATTATACAGACAAGAATATTTACAATTAATGAAATTGGAGGTACCGGCTGTGCTGAAATTACTTGAAGATTTGCAAACACAGATTGACAGAAATTATTGCAAACATCAATTGTCTCTAGCCAAGAATATTGCAAAATCTAATAAAAATAATACACTTGAACCAGTTAACAATACAAATGAGAGACGGTATCATTCAAGAATGGTTGTCCATGATAGTGTGGATTCCGATATCAAATATCCATTATTACCTCCAACCTTTAATGAACATAGGTTTAATCAGTCACTTGATTTTTTTAAACCAGTACCGACTCGTGGTACTGACAATACTAGTAGTAGTAATAGCAGTGATTCTCATTTAAACATAAACACCAATGTGCTAGACCATGCTAACAGTAATAGGTCCAATAATTCTGACCCAAACAATAGTAGCCATATGTTTCATTATCCAGAGTTACCTCAATTATCTTTCCCCACATGTTAAATGATTTCATAAACATAATAGTAATTCAGTAATAATGATTATCATAATAATTAATATAACCTGTATAATATTCATAACAATAATTAATATATATCAACTTATGTATAATACCATAGAATATTTTCACAGAAAAATATAATAAAAAATAAATAATAATACTGAGACGTAGAGATAATATAAAGGAATCATAAAAGCAAACATTAATCGTCATACCTTGTTTAGTAACGGTATAATGTATGGAATTGTGAACTAAATGTTCATTGTTGATTTATATGGAAGCCTTTCCATCTCAAGCAATCTTTCAATGTTTAAAATAGTTCTTCTCATGGAAATTTGGTTCCAAATATTTATAGATAAAAGAATTATAAGCACTGTAATTAAAAAAATAAAAGAAGATTGACTTAATAAAATGGAAGTGGTCGATAGTTTCTCGCCAATATCAGTCTTGACAATATTCTTTTCCAGATCACTTTTAATGGAAGCTATCTTTACAACTGGCGATGATTCCATAAAATTTCTGGCATCTGTTATTTTTTCATCTGTTTTGATGATATTATGTTTAATATATTCATTTAAAGTTTCAATTAGTTTTTCTGTGGCTTCAATTTGACCCTTTTTTGCACCTGCTTCAATCATTTTCTTAAACCAACTTGAACCAGTCCATTCTAGCCAATATGATATCTGCAATTGGCAGTCATTTTTAAGACCCCATCTATACATGTATTTAGTTTTCGTGGAAAAGGCTTTCCCACTTGTTACATTTGGTGTCCTTGTGGTACTGAGGACCATAATATATCCATGTGGATCATAATTCACAATCATTTCCTCTGCATAACATCTAGTGGATTTGGGTCCACCTGGAATATTTAAACGTTTTTCAAAAGAGTATGTTCTTTTGTTCATTTTATCATATTTTGTGGGCTCCTCGATATCTGTAGAGTCAACAGAATGCAAATAATCGTAAAGAAATGAGTAATTCTGGTTACTATACATTATTTGATACGCTTGTAAAGGAGTACATGGTAAATCTATTGTTTTAAGAATATATTCATTAGGTTCATTATCTCCAGAAAAGGAAGTTTCATTATGGGTATAAGGAGGTTCATTTACATAGTCAGCTCCATCTTTGAATTGATAGTGTCCTATCGAACTTGCACCTATCTTTTCAGTAATACTATGACTAGCTGAAGAATCATCAGGAAATTCATCATCATTAAAAGTTTCTTTTTCATTTTGGAATTCCTTCTTTTGCTTCTTTGACGAAACAGTATCTTTATCAAAATCCGCAAATATCAAATTTTTAGACCATACTTCTTTAATTAGATTAAACGTTTGTTCTCTAGATAAGAAATTATTAAATTGGACTTTCTCGTTATCTGTTTCAATTAAAATAGCATTTGGAAATAATCCAGCTGCAGAAGTCTTCTCTAAATATCTAATGTCTTTCATCGGTATAATATCCTTGGATATCCAACCTAATATATTTGAATTGAAACATAAGCTCCTCTCAGATATATATAGTCTTCCTTGATACAAGAAATCACGACTTAAGGCGCAACTAAAATCGTCGATAAGCCTGTCATCATTAGGAATCGATTCAAATAAATTATGAAACTCTAGGTCTCTTTCTACTGTTGCATAATGATAATCAGTGTCAGAATATTTTTCTTCCACGAATTTTTTTTTATTATAATTTTGCTCACTTGGCTTATTATTGCTATTTTCTATTATCATTTTGTTTATTTCATTATCATCTTGTAGACTCTGCATATCATTTTGTATTTTATTATCTGTTTGGTTTAAATCCTTTTGACTTGAATTATTACTATGCATATGAGTTATGATCTCTACAGGCTGTGGTACCTTTTGTAATGGGGAATTTACTAGGTTGAGTAAAGATGAATCGTTACTAGTTTTTCTAGTCCTGCTTGACTTTCTCTTTGAACTTATGGAATTATCTCTTCTATGACTTATAATATTTGGTGATGAAACAATTTGTTTTTTGTTATTTGAATCATTGGGTACTTTAGTAGAATTGTTGTCTATCGATGAGGAACTACTTTTAAAAGTGGCAAACATATTATTTAAAAAGGAGGGAGATTGGACTTCCTCTTCAACAGAATTTTCATCTTTATCGATAATAGTAGAATTATTTACTATTAAATCACTGGTAATGACTTTATCACTTGACACTGTTGAGGTTCTCTCATTTTCATTGAAATGATCATTACTATTATCATCATCATTATTGTCATCATTATTTATTGTTACTGAATACTGATTTCTTTTTTTCTTGGATAGTATTATTTTATCTGTTCCAAGTGATTTCTTATAAATACCTTTATCTCTTGTCATAGTTAAAGAATTACTCAATTTAGTATTTTTTCTGTCTTCGATAACATTAGTATTCAAGGTGTCTACTTTTGGAATAAATGGTGGGTCTAAATCAGCAGAAGTAGAAGACGTGTTCGTTTCTATGTCGGATATATCATTTGTTTGATGATTACATTCATATGCACTTTCATTCCCCTTATTATTTTTACTGTTAGTGTCATCATCATCAAATTGATTTTCCAAGTCAATATCCACTAAAGGTTCCCAAGAATCAGAATTATTTTCACTAGAATCAGACATAGCAAAGAGAGATAGACTAAAATCAGACAAAAAGATGGAGGCAAACCGATTGGAGGAAAAAATGTAATTCACAATACTCTCTTATATATGTTTTATTTAGTATTGCTATTATGAATGTATATGTATATATTTGTGTGTTTGTTTGTGTATGTGTGTTTAGATATCCCACAGTAAGCAATTTAATTAATAACACAAATTATATTATGGAGGAAAATATACACTGACAACTATTAGTGAAGGTACTATGGAACAAAAGGAGTCCTTTACGAGGATCATAGGTTAATCTTCGTCTAAAAGTCTAACATTACAACCAAATTTGTTACTCAATCCTTTATCGGGTTAAAAGCAAAGGGTGAGAAAGAGAATGAATGTAGAAAAAAAAGGGGAAAAGTCAGTGTACAATTCTAAAGCCCTAATTTAAATTCTTGGAACAATCTTTTGATATACGAGAATATTTATTTAGCCCTATAGTATACTATTTTTCCTGTTAGGGCTTGATTTTCAATTTTTTTTTTTTTTATTTTTTTTTTCTTTTGCTAAATTCAAATTGTGACGGGACAGAGGATACGGGGAAAGAAATTTAAAAATTGGAGGTGTAATTTAGAGATGACAACCATTTATATAAAGGGTGGATGACTTACTGTGTAGAAATGTGTATGTGTCTATGTTGTGAAGCAACAGAAGTATTTGTGCGCTGTAACCGCATTCGCTTTATTACACAGAGAAGTGTATGGAAGTTGATTATAAGAAACACCACTCAATAAATTATGACTATTAGAATAAGTTCGATACTAATAATAAAGATTCTATTACAAATATTATTATTATGTCGATTAACTGAGTCAGAACAGATTAATGATAGCGAGTCTATTGATAAAAGATCGCCAAAAACACACACATTTCATTTCACTGCTAGCTGGAAAAATGTAACCTTTCATGATGAGAATGGAAAAACTAATATAAAGGAAATGATTGCATTTAATGATCAGTGGCCACTGCCGGAGATCCACGTATCAAAGGGAGACAGAATAAATATATATTTGACTAATGCATTCCAAGATGACACTGCAACTTCTTTACATTTCCATGGTCTTTTCCATAATATAGAGAATGGTGGGTCGAATCAAATGGACGGTGCATCTATGGTAACACAATGTCCCATCGTACCAGGTCAAACATATTTGTATAATTTTAGTGTGCCTGACCAAGTAGGCACATATTGGTATCATGCTCATCATGGAGCTCAATACGGTGATGGGATGCGTGGTGCTTTCATTGTTCATGATCCTGATGTGCCATTCCAATATGATGATGATATCACTATTACTTTAGCCGATTTGTATTACAAAGATTATAAAAATACAGAAAAGGAGTTTTTAAGTAGATATAATCCTACCGGTGCAGAACCTGTACCACAACATCTTTTATTTAACGATACGTTTCATGGCGAATTACATTTTCAACAAAATAAAACTTATCTTTTAAGGTTCATTAACACTGGGTTGTTTGTCTCACAATATATTATGTTAGAAGATCATGATTTCACTATTGTCGAAGTCGATGGGTCTTATGTGAAACCTAATGTTACTAATATTCTTTATATTGCGGCAGGACAAAGAATGAGTGTTTTGGTTCGTTCAAAATCTTTTAATAACAAGGATTCAGATGAGTCCATTAGAAACTATGCATTAATGCAAATAATGGACGATACGATGTTAGATGTGATTCCAAAGGGACTACGGTTGAATATTACTAATGATGTGATCTACGATGGCACATTACCAAGAGCTAATCCTTTATATTTAGATGACACCAAAAAAAACCCATGGTTTGAAAATATTTACAAACACGCAACAAATGATTTCTATTTAAAACCATTGAATGAGGATAAACTTTTTTCTAAGTATGATAAACAAATTGTATTGGATGTTAGAATGGATAATTTAGGTGATGGTGTGAATTATGCCTTTTTCAATAATATCACCTACGTTCAACCAAAGGTACCTTTCTTAACTACCATCGTTTCCTCAGGAAAATTAGCAATGGACCCAAGGATCTATAGTGATAACTCTAATGTTTTTATCCTTGAAAGAGATGAAGTCATTGAAATTGTATTGAATAATTATGATACTGGTAGACATCCATTCCATCTGCATGGACATAGATTCCAAGTAGTACAAAAATCGCCACCATTCAATGACACTTTAGACGCGAGTGTCCCACAGGAATTATTAACTGTTCCATATGATGAAAACCTTCCACTAATGGAGTATCCAGACACTCCAGTCCTTAGAGATACAGTGGTATTAGAACCTAATGGACACGTTGTGATAAGATTTAAAGCTGATAATCCAGGTGTTTGGATGTTTCATTGTCATGTCGATTGGCATCTACAGCAGGGTCTTGCAGCTATCATGATAGAGGATCCAATGACTTTACAATCTATTGAAACATTAGGCGAAAACTATAAAGAAGTTTGTCAAGCTGCAAAGATTCCTACTAAAGGGAATTCTGCCGGGCATTCTGATGATTGGTTCAATTTAGACGGATTACCACGTCAACCAAAACCACTACCTGAAGGATTTACATTTAAAGGTTATTTTGCTATGTTTTTATGTACTACAGTTGCCTTATGGGGGTTATGGTCAATTGTTCAATTTGGCTTATCTGAAGTTATTCCTAATGATGAAGAAGTCTACAACACGTTAACTCAAAAATTGAAGGAAAATAATATCTCTTATCAATGAAATAATGACATTTGTGAGAAGCAAAGAAATAAAATAGAAAATATTTAATCAAATATGGTTTCTATGTAAATATCAGGGAAGAATAATACAAAAGTGACAGTTTATTTTTTTTTATAGCGGTAATTTTGATTCATATTCCATTTACATATATATATATATATATATATATGTTAATTTTTTTTGTATATATTTTAGTTGATTTGAAATGGTAAGAATCATAATAATGAAGAATTATTATCTTTTTTATTCTCATATCTTTGCATATCAGCTAACTTCTATCTTTATCCTTCTAGTTTACTATAATAAAGCAGAGGATAAAGAAGCAAGAGTTGAAAAGGAAGAGGGAGAGGAAGAGGAAGAGGAGACAGATGGAGAAAATTCTGATTCAATCTTTTCCATTTTATTTTCGTTAGCTTTACTTTTGTTAGTGCGTTTATTTTTTTGCTTTCTATTTGGAATCATGAAGATAGTCTCACCTTCAGCTTGACCATAGATTAGAGGACCGACCCAAGGTTGAATATTCCAATTTAATTTAAAATTCAAATTTTTACCACTCAAATTTTCATTAACATCCCAAACATTATATTTAGATTTAACATTTTTCAAATTTAGTATGGAATCGTTTGGATTGGTAATAATCTTATCCCAGAGGGTCAATTCATTGAAAGTAGTATTTTTGGAATTTTCGTATTCAGCAGTTAAATAAATGAATATTTGTTTGGTGTTCCAGTTGAAAAGACTAGACAGGTCAGTTTGTAAATCAAAATCAATTTTAACGTTTTCCTTTGGTTTGCCATTAGTTGACCCATAATATCTGCTTGTTCTTAAATATATCTTTGGTTTAATGTTAGCTATGGAGACAGAGGTATGGAATGCATTGTAGAAATATAACTGGATCCAAGATGTGGAGACTATGAAAGCCACAATAAGGACACCTGCTGTGATGGCTGTGTTAGTGATTGTTTGGAACCTTTGTGATAAAGAGAACATCCGTGGCAACAATATTTGACCAATAATATATGTACCCGTATGGAGTACTGATGTAATTAACTGTTAGAACGGATATAAAAGGATTATGAACGTTATGTCATAACGATATACGTACACGTATGTGTACTCACTTTTTATGCTATATTTTTAACAGGACGTATGTGATTTACCCAAACATTTTGATGTCTCGGTGCCACATAAAGAATTTTTCTCTTTCGCTCTACTTATTTTTTTTTCGTATATTTTTATTTTACTTACACACATTGTATAAAACAACATTAAACGGATGAATAGCGGTCACATAATGTGAAAGCAGAGAAGGTGCCGAGATACCGTATCATATGGGGCATATTGGGGTATGCTGGGGGGGGATAAGATGTGTAGATGGTTTGGATTAGTAGGAGACTAAGACCAAGGAGGGAGGAGAGACTGATTCAAGCTTATAAGTCCTAAGGCATCGATGTATATGGTAATTACATTTCAGTAGTGTGACTGTTGTTCATTCTGATTGTACTCTTGATGAAGTGACCCTGGAGAAAGGGTATCGGCTGTGTAATACAAACAAATAAGTAAAGGCGTATACATATACAAATATATATATGTATATATTATAATTTACTGTGTGACCTCATTGTATTGGTGATATGTTTAAAAATTGACTGGAATTGCCCTCTTGCCCTGTTGCTCTCCCTTGTTCCTCCCCCGTCCCCCCCCCCTCTCCCTCCTCGTGTCAATTTATCACTTAGTGAATCTGTGCCGACGAATGAAGGTAAAAGAGGGAGCAAATATCCCTGGAGAGTTATTCTGTAAGTAATAATATAATAATATAATAATATAATAAGGTCGTTTTCTTCAGTTAGGGTTCAACGAGACAAGGGGATTCTTTTATAACTGGAATGATACATAAATTAGTTTTGAACATCCCAAAAAAATACAGGGAGAGCATGAATTTTGGCATGGAGTCTAGAGTAATTATTAGTAAACCAAGGCAGTATATACATATTTACATATTTACATATTTACATATTTACATATTTACATATTTACATATATATATATGATATTGGATATGTATGGCTGACGAGTTTAAGTATTCTTCTTTTTTTGTCATTTAATTTGTAAAAGTGCAACAAAATAGTAAAAAAAAATTAGAAGTTTTTTTTTTGCTGAGTTCTTCTTTTTCTATTATTATCAATATTATATCCAGAAACAACATAATAATCCAGCAGCTAACCAAAAAATGGGTTTAATATTATACTACGCCACGAATATGATAAGACCAATCGTTCCTCTTTCACTTGCCCAATATTTTAAATTGGATATTGAGTGTAGAGACATTTCAAAAGAGGAAGACAATTTCGGTAGCATATTCCCGTTGAAGCTGACGCCAACGCTATATGATGAAACAAGTGGTTGGAGATTGACTGAAGCTATTGCAATCAACAATTTTTTAATCAAATCAGCAAGTAATCAGACAGGTTCGGATTTTAAAAGTAGTACTCTATTAGGGTGGTGTATTAAATCAGAAAGTGAAATATTGAGATGGGAATCAATGGCGGTTAGTGATTTTTTAAATTGCGAGATTGATGTGATTGGACCAAACATTGGCTTAAGACCATACGATGAAAAGAAGCAGAATATTGCAGTTGCAAGATTAAACACAATGCTGGATATATACGAGACACAATTACATATGAATAACGGGTTTTTAGTAGGTGATCATGTTACTTTAGCTGATTTAGTGACAGCCAGCTGTTTTTATTTTGGTTTTAAATTTTATTATGACTCTGAATGGAGAAAAGGATACCCAAATATTGTAAATTGGTATAACAAAACTGTAAAAACTGTTTATTTGAATGATTTCTTTAAAGATGCCAAATTATTAGAAAAGAGAGAATTTTGAAGCAACAGTTACAGGCAAGATAAATACGAGTATAAGATAACAAAAAAAAAATTTTTTTTATTTTAATTTAATATTATGCTATTTCGTTTTATATTAAAATATATAGGTATTTTAAATCCATTTCTAACTATCACATTGATCATATCACACACACATATATATTGCTATAGACATATGTAATGTTTAATAATAATAATAATAATAATAATAATAATAATAATAATAATAATAATAATAATAATAATAAACAAATGGTCCAAATTATAGTAACTCTAAAAGAAAACAATTTACGAATATATATATATATATATGTGTGTGTGTGTGTGGGTTAATGTGTTTTTATTACGTATGTACGACGTAAAAAATTTAAAGGTATAACTTTTTTTTTTTTGCTTATTTACTTATTTATTTGTGTATTTAATTAATTAATTATTTATTTATTTATTTATATATCATCCCCCCCCTTCCTTAACAACAACCATTGGACTGGTTTGTTAAACTTTGACCGCTTGATAAATTGACATTATTAGAAGAACCGGTATTTGCAGAATTGCCACCTTGATTGCCACCTTGATTATTAGTCAATTTCTGTTGTGCCATAGACTCTTTGATTTGTCTTGCCATGGTCAAGAATGCCTCTTCGACGTTGGTTGAATCCAAAGCACTTGTCTCCAAGAAGGGCATCTGATTAGCATCAGCGAATTCCTTAGCTGTATCGTAGTCCACTACCCGTTTATCGTTTAAATCGCATTTATTGCCAACCAACAGTTTTAAGACGGTGGAGGTGGCATAACGATCGATTTCTTGCAACCACATCTTGACACTATCGAAGGAATCTTGATCAGTGACATCGTAGACGATAATAATACCATGAGAGCCTCTGTAGTAGGACGAAGTGATAGTACGGAACCTTTCTTGTCCTGCAGTATCCCAGATTTGTAATTTGACGGTCTTCCCATCCAACTCGATGGTTTTAATCTTGAAATCGACCCCGATTGTGGAGATGTAGTCATTTGTGTAGGTGTCGTCGGAGAATCTTAGAAGGAGACAGGATTTACCGACACCTGAGTTACCAATCAACAATAATTTGAAAAGATAGTCGTATTCGCTATTCATGTTTTATTTATTTATTTACTTTATTTTTTTTTTTTTTTCTTTTTTGGTTATTTTATGATTATGGTTATTTTTGAATAGGATAGAAGTAATGGTTAGGATGAAATAGTTATTATTACTTTTCAATCAGATAAAGAACAACAAAGCAATATTCTTCACACACTATACAGAAGTTTATTTAATTGATAAATGTATAAAGAGAGATGATCAATTATATATATAATATAATATAATGTAATGTAATATAGTATAATATAATATAATGTAACGTAATGTGATATAATATGTACATATATATTATTATAATATATTATTATATACACAAAAGTAATAGTTAATCCCACTAAAAATCCTTATAAAGACGATTGATAAAACAATCTATATTGTTGTGAATAAAGATAATTTGAATCAACCGATTCCCCCAAACACAAAATCTTTGCAAAGCTGGAATTTATGGAACAGCCCAAGAAAAAGAAAAGAAAAGGGAAAAACGAAAAAAAAAAAAAAAATAATTGGAGCCAAAAGAGGGTAACCACCGCAGGAAATTAGGGCTGAGCAAAGCAAAGCAAAACAAAACAAAGCAAAACAAAAGAAGGGTGGGGGGGGGGCCCCCAAACACATGAAAAAAAATATACAAAAAACAACCCATTTATATAAATAAACACGCACATACATATATTTATATCTACGTGGCAGCTGTACACTTATACTTGTACATATACCTATACGTGTACACATACACTTATACCTGCTTACATGTGGCTGTGAAAAAGTGGTTTCTCTGTATACATTAGCCCGTCACCTTGGTGATCACAAAGCACTTACAGAATTATGCTTAGAATCACACACTTGCACTTGTTCTGATCCAACACACCGTAAAGAGCAGCTCTTCCCCCTCCCCCCTCTTTGCTCCCGCTAATATGGATTGTCTATCGTTGTCTACTAATACCACTGGCACAGAGTCTGTCAAACACATCATCAAACAAAGAACGAGAGCGCAGTGATGGCGATGATGCTGCTGCTGCCACGGGACCCACGTAAGTATTCACATATTCAAATATCTATCTGTATATCTCTCTATTTGTCTATCTCTCTATCTGCATATCTTTTCTCTATAAGAATACACACCAGACACTTCCGCCGGTGCAGAATCCGCGGGCCCCCTCTTTGTTTTCTCTTTCCGGTTCTTTTCCGCTTTTTCCCCCTCCTTTCCCGCTGTTGTTGTTTCTTTTTTCCGTTTTTGGTGTGGTCGACTGCCACAAAAAAAAACAAAACAAAACAAAACAAAACAAGAGGGAAAGGAAAAAAAAAACAAACATCAAAAGCAAAAAATGTTACTTCCATTCCAAGTAAAATATGTTACAGAGAGAGAGAGAGAGAGAGATCTTGATGTAAACAAAACAGATGAAAAAAATATATATGTACACAAACGAATATAAACATCATTAGCACACACACACACATACATACAAGAAAAAAAACATATCCATATATTTACACAGTTACCTGTCTAGTATCTTCTAATATAATCTAATCTACATTTTCTTTTTTTTTTTTTTTTGAGTTATATACATATATATATATATATTATTTACCACAA
>JAJLYH010000035.1:0-68821 GCA_030571675.1 Arxiozyma telluris | reverse complement strand
CTTCAATGGTAATTTGAAGTCGACCGCCACCGACTTACAAAAAGATAAATTGGGTGTCTACTTCAACGAAGCCTCCTCAGGCAAATATGTCCCAAGATCCATCAACGTGGATTTAGAACCGGGGACTATAGACGCCGTGAAGAACTCCAATATCGGTAATCTTTTCAGACCCGATAACTATATCTTCGGCCAATCTTCTGCTGGTAACGTCTGGGCTAAAGGCCATTACACCGAAGGTGCAGAGCTTGTGGAATCCGTCATGGACGTCATTAGAAGAGAAGTGGAAGGCTGCGACTCTTTGCAAGGTTTCCAAATCACTCACTCTTTAGGTGGTGGTACTGGGTCCGGTATGGGTACCCTTTTGATCTCTAAGATTAGAGAAGAATTTCCCGATAGAATGATGGCTACTTTCTCCGTTTTACCATCCCCAAAGACCTCAGACACCGTCGTGGAACCATACAACGCAACTCTCTCCGTCCACCAGTTGGTAGAGCATTCCGACGAGACTTTCTGTATCGATAATGAGGCCCTATACGACATCTGCCAAAGAACTTTGAGATTGAACCAGCCCTCCTACGTCGACTTGAATAACTTGGTGTCCCGCGTCATGTCCGGTGTCACCACCTCTCTACGTTATCCAGGTCAATTGAATTCAGACTTGAGGAAACTGGCTGTCAATTTGGTCCCCTTCCCACGTTTGCACTTCTTTATGGTCGGGTACGCTCCCTTGACTGCCGTCGGCTCACAATCCTTCAGATCTTTGACCGTGCCAGAATTGACCCAGCAAATGTTCGATGCAAGAAACATGATGGCTGCATCCGATCCAAGAAAGGGTAGATACTTAACCGTCGCCGCCTTCTTCAGAGGTAATGTCTCCGTTAAAGAGGTGGAAGACGAAATGCACAAAGTCCAAACAAGAAACAGCGATTACTTCGTGGAATGGATTCCAAACAATGTCCAAACTGCAGTATGTTCTGTGGCTCCAAAGGATCTCGACATGGCGGCCACTTTCATCGGTAACTCTACTGCCATCCAGCAATTGTTTAGACGTGTTGGAGACCAATTCTCTGCAATGTTTAAAAGAAAGGCTTTCTTACATTGGTACACAAGTGAAGGTATGGAGGAAATGGAGTTTACCGAGGCTGAATCCAATATGAACGATTTGGTCAACGAGTATCAACAATATCAAGAAGCTACCGTGGATGACGATGATATTGATGATGATATCGATAACGATGGTTTGATTCCTGGTAATAATGACGATATGAATGATCATTATGCTGCAAATGATGCCTTAAATCACGATGACCAACCAATGCAAGAGACTTTTAATTAAAAAAAAAAAATAAAACAAAAAACAAGCAAACAAGCGAACATGAAATAAAATAAAATAATCTGAATACTCTCTATCCCAAACACAAGAAATTATCAATTAAAAAAAGAAAAATAACAAAGATGAGATATACTTTTCATTGCCTTTAATTAATATACCCCTTCTCCGTCTCACTTACCTTTTCCTCAACTTATCACCATAATATTAGATCATGTAATAAAACAAAAGAACAAAATAATAATACAGTAAAAAGACCATTACAATTATAGTAAATTTTTTTTTAAATATTTTTGCTGTTCTTTTTGTATCCATCCATGCATCTTAATTTTTTTTTTTTGTTTGTTTTAATTTAATTTAACTACATGCCTGCGTTTAGTATTTTGTTTTTTCCCCCCCACCTACTCCTCTCCTTCTGGCTATTACATTACTTTATATATAATATATAAAATCATCGAATATTTTTATGTACTTTTATATTTAATTCCTTTACATTATTTACTTTATTTTTTTTTTAATTATAAATATAATTTACAATATATATAAATACCTTTAGATGGACCTGGTTCTCTCTACTTCTATTGAACCTATCTGGAAAAGCAAAAGACGAAAACCTAGTCAAACACTAACGTTTGTATCCATATGTGTTTACCTAGGAAAAGAACACGCGAACATTACGTTGTTGTAGTCCTCTATACATACATCTAATACGTTAATTGCCATCAATCAAGACACCTACTGTTTTGTTTATCAAGAGGATAATATTATGTATGAATCCCAGATGATAAAGCACTGTGTTCTTCTTGCTTGTAAACAAAACCCGCCATCTTTCCGAGTATCCCGCACCTTCGGGATTTTGCCAGCAGTGATTTTTTGACAAAACATTTTCTTGAACAAAAACGAAAAATTTTGAAGTGGTGGGAAAAGTGCCTGAGGTAATATCTTCTTTTTTTTTTATTTTTAATTTTTTTTTTTGAAAGAAAAGAATAACAAGTTGAAGTAGCACCATACGCAACGTTAGTATATATTTTATCACTTTTCAGTGTACGTGGTAATTATCTTCTGGTCGACCATAGTACAGACTTTTTGATACCTTCATCCCAAAATACAGACTATATCACACAAAGCTCAACCTTTTTCTACTTCTTCTTCTTCTTCTCTTTTTTTTGTCTCTTTCTTTCTTTCTTTTTTTTATAATTACATACTATGCTAAGGTGTCGCCGTGTTGTGCTTTCGTGCTCACAGCTAAGAAGACAATTTCACTCTGTGGCAGTCTTAAAACAACTTTCAACATTCTCATCTCCAGTCTCCATCGACTCAGCTGCCGCTACTAACGCTTCATTATCAACTAATGTCACAGTGTCTAACCAGCTACCACTTTTCTTTAGCAATCCAAAAAAGGATGCAACCTCAACTGCTTTTTCCACCACTGCAACTAGTTCCACATCACCTCCTGGTTTTACATTAAGTAATGATCCTTTTACTGGTACACATTCTTTGGCAACTGCTAAAATGACCGAACAAAGAGATATAATGCAACTCTGGTCTTTATTGGAAGCATGTTTACAAACAAATAATTTCCCTAGATCCTTTTCTATCTTACAATCACTATATGAAATTAAATCCCACAGAAAACAAAACTTCATTGATGATTATAATTTATATTTGGATGCAAGAGGACAAAGCATGACAAGTATTAGGCAGCTCGAAAAACTGTTAGAAGATGATTTAACTTTACATTTTCCTTTGGTTAATTACAATGATAAGTCTTTGGCCATCCTGATTCATCATGCAATCAGACTGGTTCCAAATTTAGATTCTTTAAGATCGCATATCTCAACATATTTTAAAATGAGTGGTAACAATTATAAAAATGTTTGCTCATATTTAGACGTATTGACTATTAGTGACTATAAAAAATTATACTTTGAATTGAAAGTGATCTCTGAGAAGGACGTTCCATACTCTATACGGGCAGTTGCCTTAAATTTACATCCAGATGAAACAGTATCTAATAACACCGATGCGGATGGTAACAATGCTTTGAATGCTTACAACAATAATGCTATTTCACCATCGAATTCCAATGATGCGTCAACTAAGACTCTCTTTGATGAAGAGATTCAGTCTTTAGATAAAGATGCAACTAAGTTGAAGGATG
The DNA here is from genome assembly GCA_030571675.1 of Arxiozyma telluris. Taxonomy (NCBI): domain Eukaryota; kingdom Fungi; phylum Ascomycota; class Saccharomycetes; order Saccharomycetales; family Saccharomycetaceae; genus Arxiozyma; species Arxiozyma telluris. The sequence continues at coordinate 65,330 of JAJLYH010000035.1, read as the reverse complement.
TAGATACAATCGGTATGAAGGTAGTCAAGCACACTTTGTTAGGTTTAACGTTCACAGATGCTCAAAGACAACAATTAATGAAATTTATTCCAAAGGATTTACAGACCGAGCAGAATGACGCTATAGATTTTTATCAGATATACAACCATTTGAAAACAGAAAAGGAGAAAAATGATTTCGAAAATATGTTGAATGAATTTAATCAGGATAGACAAAGAACTTTGGAATTACGTGCCACTGATGCTGCAAAGGAAAGATGGAAACATGATTTTGAAGAAGCTAAAGCTAGAGGCGATATCTCTATTCAAAAATCTTTAAATGCAAAATTATGGGAATGGTATACAGATATGTTGCCATTGGTAAAGGAAGAAATTGCTAAACATAAAGATAAAATTGGAAATAAAAACGCGGATTTTGCCCCCTACTTGAAGTTAGTTAATGCAGAAAAAATGTGTGTTATTACAATTTTAGAGCTTTTGAAATTGAATTCCACAGGTGGGATCATGGAAGGTATGAGAACTGCTCGTGCTGTTATTAGTGTTGGTAAAGCTGTTGAGATGGAATTCAGATCCGAACAACTATTAAAGACTGAGTCACGTATTTTCAAAGAAGTTAATAAAAAATCAGTAGAATTCAGAAAATATATACGCAATGCAAAGCATGCATTTAGATCAATGAAGATTGAAAAATCTAAGGTTGTATGGCCACAAGCAGTGAGGGCTAAGATTGGCTCAATCTTAATATCAAAATTGATTAGAGTAGCAAGAGTAAGAGTAGAAGGTACAGACCCAGTAACAAAAGAAACAGTTGTTGGTAAAGCTCCTGCATTTTCCCATAGCTATCAATACCATAATGGTGCTAAATTAGGAATTATCAAGATTCATAAGTCGCTGATTAATCAACTTAACGGCGAAAGATTAGCTGCGTCAGTACAACCACAGTTATTACCAATGCTAGTGAAACCACGTGCTTGGAGAAATTGGAAATCAGGAGGTTATTTTTATAGTCAATCAATGTTAATAAGAACTAAGGATTGTCCAGAGCAACTTGCCTATTTGGAAGCTGCATCAAACTCACATGCCATTGAAAAAGTTTACGATGGGCTAAATGTTTTAGGTGATACTGCATGGACCGTGAACAGAAAAGTATTTGATGTTGTATCACAGGTTTGGAACAGTGGAGAAGAATTTTTGGATATTCCAAGAATCCAAGATCATTTAGAGTTACCTCCAAGACCTCCAAGTTCTGCAGATCCAGGTGAAATTAACGCATGGAAACAAAAGACAAGGGCACTTGTTAATGAATTTTCTGCAAATAGATCTATGAGATGTGACTCCAATTATAAATTAGAAATCGCTAGAGCATTTTTAGGTGAAAAGTTCTACTTTCCTCATAATCTTGATTTCAGAGGACGTGCATATCCATTATCACCACATTTCAATCATTTAGGTAATGACATGAGTCGTGGACTTCTTATATTTTGGAAGGGGAAGAAATTAGGTAAAAATGGTTTAAAGTGGTTAAAAATCCATTTATCAAATCTTTTTGGTGTTGACAAAGTTCCATTAGAAGATAGAGTGGCATTCACTGATGCACATTTGGATAAAATTAGAGACTCTGCAGAGAATCCGTTAAATGGTGAGGGTTGGTGGAAAAAGGCTGATAAACCATGGCAAGCACTTGCAACCTGTTTTGAAATCAATGAGGCCTTGAAGTTAGAAAATCCGGAAGAATTTTATTCACATCAACCAGTGCATCAAGATGGTACTTGCAATGGTTTGCAGCATTATGCAGCTTTAGGTGGTGATATTGAAGGGGCACAACAAGTTAATTTGCTACCTGGACCAAAACCAAATGATGTTTATTTGCATGTTGCTAATATGGTTAGGAAAAGATTAGAAAAAATTCTAGAGACTAAAGATGATCCAATTGCTAAATTTTTTGTTGATAAGTTGAACAGAAAGATTGTTAAACAAACAGTTATGACTCATGTGTATGGTGTTACCATGGTTGGCGCTACCTTTCAAATAGATAAACAAATTGGTTCATATTTTGAAGATAAGAAGGAATCCTTACATTACTCACAATATTTGGCAAAACATGTCTTTGCTGCTATTAAAGAATCCTTCCATGGTGCACATTTGATTCAAAATTGGCTAGGTGAATGTTGTAAAAGAATATCTAAGTCAGTTAGATTAGATATTGATCATAATACTTTTAAGAATGGGAACAAACCTGAGTTTATGACCTCTGTAATTTGGACTACCCCACTAGGTCTTCCAATTGTTCAACCATACCGTGAGATTCAAAAGAGACAAGTTCAAACTAATCTTCAAACGGTCTACATTAGTGATCCATTTGCTGTGAATCAAATCAATGCTAGAAGGCAAAAAGCTGGTTTTCCACCTAACTTCATTCATTCATTAGACGCCTCGCATATGTTATTGTCCGCAAGTAAATGTGCAGAAGATGGTCTTGATTTTGCTTCAGTTCATGATTCATATTGGACACATGCATGTGACGTTGAAGTAATGAATAAGAATCTAAGAGATCAGTTTGTAAAATTACATGAAGTAGATCTAATTGAAAGGTTAAAAGAGGAGTTTGATGAAAGATACAAGAATTACGTTCAATTGGTGAAAGTTCCAAGGAATACACCAATTGTCAAAGATATATTGAAGATACGGGAAGAACTTAGTAAAAAATTGGGGAGACCAGCAACATTGGCTGATGAAATATATGAAGAGAGAACAAGACAAAAATTATTAAGTTCGAATGATCCAGCGAAAGTGGAAGAAGGTAAATCTTTGAGGACTACCGTCTCGGTGACAATGGGTAATGAAGAAGAACTTGAAAAGTTAGACACCTTGTCCGCAAAAAGTGGTAGTGGTATAAATATTTTTGTTCCATTAAGACTTCCACATATTCCACCTAAGGACAATTTTGATGTTCGTGATGTTAAAAATAGCACCTATTTCTTTTCATAGATTGAACTTGTTTCGCATCTTTATGTTTAAATTTTTCATTTTTTTTTTATTGTTTTTTTCCTCAAATTATAAAAGAAACAAGTTGAACGTTGCAGAAAGTGTACAAAGTTGTGAAGATAAGGTGACGATGATAGATTTCCTGGTTTTCTTATGAGATCTATTTTTTTTTAAGTCATATGAGTATTTCAGTATTCTTGTAAATAATAAAAATATAATGAGCATTGATATCATGGGAGTAAAATGAAAAGGGGATTTTTTTTTTTTGAATAGTTTTTAAAAAAAGAATTGATTTAATACCCACATCCTTATCAGTTGATCTGAAAGGATTCACTTGTAAAGAAAATGTTATCTAATCGTTTGTATATGAATTAGTTTATCGTTACAGGTTTGCACATATATGTATATATTTATGTTTATATTTATATTGAAATATATAAATATATATATATAGAATGACTAATCCATTTATATTATTTTCCCTTGTTGTTCGAAATTTTCGATTAGCGGTAATAATGGAGTCATTTCTTTTCTATCGATAATATTGAACTCTTTTGAGAAACTGATAAAATGGGCAAAGAAGGAATTCCAATGAGCCTCCAGGGATAAATGGACAATTTTATCGAAATGATGATGATAGATATGTGCAAAGATCCTAAACATTTGTATCATGACTCTTTGGACGTCTCTTAGAAATGCCTGGGGGAAAGAAACATTATTTTGAGTTGGAAATAAATTTTTATCAGTCACTTTATTATTGATCCAAGTTAGAGCCAAATCGATATACTGACCTGCAGGCAACGAGACTTGCCTATTATTTGCATCCAACCAAAGATAATCCGTATGCGGACCCGCATTCATTGTTGGGTATGCTTCTGGTGTTACATATTCTGCGATCACACCATAGAAGTGATTTAAGTTTGTGAAAAATTCGAATACGTTAAGGGCAATCCATTCGCCAATATCCACATATTTCGGTAATTGTACAATAGTCTTAAAGGACCCTTTCACTAAAGCAGTTCTAACAAAAGGTTCACTTAAAAACATTACTTGTTGTGAATTAGATTGTTGTGTGTTATGAATAGAAGAGGACTGTTGAAAAGGTTTAATATTTTGAGGTTTATTTGGTTGGTCAGACGGTATTGAGTTCAGCTGTCTTGTAGGGGAACCATATAGATTAATATTACTCCCATTATTATTTATATTATGTGGTGGTTGTGACTGTGGATGTTGCTGTTGTTGTTGTTGTTGGAACTGTTTCTTTGGTGATATATTTTTTCTAAGAGATAACTTTGAATTACTTTGATGTGGATTAGAATATATATTGTTTGTTTTTGTAGAAGGTATAACAGGAGGAGATAGTTGTGGAGTTTGAGTATTATGAGTTGTTGCTGCTGTGGTAGTAGTAGTAGTAGTAGTTTGATTTTTATTCTTCTTTGAGTTTCTACCAAAACCTTTAAAATTGAAAAAGGACATCTTTGATTAATCTCTTGTATTTGTTGGACTGTTTCTTCTTAAGGTAATAGAAGTGTAGTTAATCTCTATAGATCCGGTATATATATGTGTGCACGTGTTATGCAAAAAAAAAAAAAATATAATAAAATCAAATTAAAACAAAGAAATTAATTCAGATAGACGGGGATGTTTCTTTCTTTCTTCTATATGTACATATGTGTGGACCACTTTCCAGAGATGAATTATGAAACTACTTGCGTATACATTACACTTACACAAGCAAGGAATAGATGATGTGTAAATCTTTATAATTTACTGTTCCCATGTAACCACTACCAACGGGATTTGAGTATTTTTTTTTTTTCTTTTTTCGTCTTTTCCAGTTTTCCGCACGTTTCCGCAAGTTTCCGCACTTTTCCTGCGAAGGTGTCTGGGTGGCCCGCAGACGTCACCAAAAACGGCACAGGCAGGCGCCAGCAGAATGGAGGGTTTCTGAGTCCGCAACTCGAGCTCAGGCTGAAAGTCTGCGGTGGGAAGCTTTTTTTAGTCAGCAACACAGTAAGGGAGGGGATGGGGTTTGCGGTTTTCCTGTTTATCTGCTCTATGCAATGGGTCAACCCATCCTCATGCCATCACTTTTTCCTTTATCTTTTTATTTTTTTTTTAAGGTATATAGCAATGGATTGTAAGTTTCCATTTTACTGGTCGCCAAGGCGTATGGTAAGATTAGACGACACTTCAGAATCTGTAAAATTCCAAGTGTTTAATGCTACTAACATTCAAGGCTTACTGATAGCACCAGTTGATAAACAATGTTGAGATATTGTGGGAGGCTAGCACACTAACAGTAACGCTATAGCTAACGCTATAGAATAGTTCGTTAAATAAAGCGTGTTACTCGTAGATTCTACTGACAGGAGCGAAGCTACTAAGTTTTCTTTTTCTTTTTATATTATGTATATATATATATATATTTTTCTTCTTTGGAAAAATCTATACAGAAACCCTAGAAAAAATATATAATTGGTAGGGTAACGATAAGTTACACGCATTTGGGAGATAATCTCATACGACAGGATCAACGTTCAATATAATTGGGGGCTGTGTGAAATCGTCGTAACACAGAATCTCATTTAAGAAGGAGTTATTCTTTCCCTGTGGTTCTTTAAGGTTTTCCTATATCTTCACACTACGTTCTTTTATATGCCCCATATATAGAGAAAGTAAGCTAATATTAAGCTTTCAAGGTGTATAATACATTAATACATATTTTTAATACTTTCTAACAGCACCAAGGCCGGTAATAAAAATTTTAACAGCTTCTCTACCACTAACATCATAGTCACCAACGACCCACATGAAATCCTCAAACCATTTTTTGACTGGTATAGTGTTCCTTCCTTCGTATGATAGTTTGTTGGAATCGATTAGAAGAGATTCGATTCTTTTTCTCATTCTATCGTTCCTTTCCTCCACGTCAGATGCTTTATTCTTAGTCTCAGCCGTTGCTCCCATACGCTCAACAACTTTATTCATCATTGATGCGAGAAAGTCACGGTCAGGACCTGGCTCTTTGGTCTCCCATAGCTCTAATAAAGCTTTAAATGAAACCTCAGGGTGGTTTTTCCCCTCTATATTTTCCTTTTGAGAGAGAGAGTGATTTGACTCTTGGTCAGAACTCTTGTCAGTTACTAGGGGCTCCGAATTCATTGATTGGGTATCAGTAGCAACAACACGTTCTCTCTCCCCCTCGTTGGAAGATTGATTATTATTGTTGTTATGAGTCTTGGACTTCATTTCCTTATCGGCAGAAGACTCGAAGACTTCAGTTGGATTATTTGGACCAATTAAATTTGACATTATTGATATGTTGTTATTAGTGAATTAAACATTATTGTGATTATCGATCGTAACCTTAATGCTACCAAATGTAAGGTATATTACACTTAGAAAGTATTAAAAATATATATTAATGTATTATACACCTTGAAAGCCTAATATTAGCTTACTTTCTCTATATATGGGATATATGAAAGAACGTAATATGAAGATATGGTTAAGCCTTAAAGAGTCACTGCAGCAAAATAACTCCCACCTTAAATGATGGGACTCTGTGTACTACAACAGCTTTACACAGTCACCAGTAGTATGCGAATATTGATCCTGTCATATGAGATTATCTCCCAAATATATTAAAAAATTGTTGTTACCTTAGCAGTTATAGTGCCTTTTCAAGGGCCTCCGTATCAATATGCCTGACAATATTTAGTCCACATGTTTATGTGTTGGTTTTACTAATTCCCTGCATCTATATACTTATATTTACAACCTTACATATATCATACTCATATAGTTAAACACTAAAGTAAGTAAACGAAACAAAAAAAAAATAAAAGATACTTAATTAATTAATATTGAATACGCTAGCAACTAATACGTCTTCATCATAGGAAAACCTACATATGGAGATAGAAGAGTATTAAAAGGATTGAATTACCCAACCCCTATAATTCATTCAATATTTTATCGATAGATTTCAATTGCCACTTTATTATCTTTAAAGTATTTGTAGTTATTAAAAATCTCTAAAACTTGTTCATTGGTAATATCTTTCTTTTTTCCAGTCAACTCTTTGATTCAAGTTTTATTTATTTATTTATTTATTTAATTCTCACCATCATATCTCGTCTCATAACTACAAAAAATTACAGACATCGATTTGAAAACATCTTTGACCTTCTACTAAATAGGTTCAAACTTGGTTGAAACTGAGTTATCTATTCTCTCATTAGATAGTTTTCTTCTCATTTATTATTATGGTGGGCTTTACCATTACATACAAGTAAAAAAATTTTATAAAATATCAAAAATCAGTATCTGGCGCTAACAAAACCTGTTTCTATGTTTAGTATAGTCAAAATTAGATAGAGAGACATACAGATCTCACAATACAACGAAATAAAAGAAGACACATTGCTATTCGATGTAATACATATTACAAAGGAACAGCACTACAAATCAAAGGTTCAACACATATTTGTTGCAACATTGGTATCGAGTGTAAAATAGAAATTTATCATCCACAAGTACATTAATTGCACACACGCACACACATTTATAGATATATATATATAAATTTGTTTCCCTTTTGAAATGGATGAGTCTAAGACTCCATATGTCCCACAGATTGACAAGGATTATGGTAACGATGAAGATAACGACCTGGATTCATTAGATATTCCGTTAAGGAGTCTGAAAATCACAAAACATTTGTCCAAAGAAGATTCCATGGGATTGGTATCAGGCAATGATATTAGTGTGCAATTTCCCGATGATATTCAAGATGATAGGACAATCCATGGTAATAAAAAATTGGTTGAAATTGAAAACCAACATAGTAATACTGAAAATTTCCATTATCTAACTAAAAGTATCTCAAACCATAGTGGAAATTATAAAGAAATACTAAATAACGACATAGAGGTAGAGTTAGGGACTCGAAACAATGGATATGAAGAACTAAACGAGCAGTTTTCTAACAATGAATATATGACACAAAGTAACAACAAGGGTGAGAGTAACATTGAAATATCAAATGTAGGTTTAAATAAAAAGGATCTGGAACAATGCGGTATTGTTCACAGATCTGATACACTTAATACCGCTGAAGATCTTAACTTCCAATATTCTGACGATATAAACGATCCATCTTTGCATTATAACAAAAATATTGCCAATAAGCAAAATGTAGAAAATAATTCAATAGCAGATTCAGATTCAGATTCAGATAACTGGGACACTGTACCAGCCGTAGCTTCATATAATGTCTACAATAGTAAAGGGGAATTGGAATTGAAGAAATACACAGAAAACGATATGAGATATAAAAACAAAACATCAACCGAAAACAATGCAGGCCCACAGAATAATCTAGAGCACAAAAATACTTTTGAGTATACTAAAGTTACTGCAGAACAACAGGCACAAAGATCATATACCACAAATAAAAAGACTGATTTTTTATTCCAACATAAAAAGATTTTGAAAAATTTACAAAATAATGGAAATAATGCTGACAGTAATAGTAATTTTAATCTTTCACAACAGTCTCTTATAAATTCTGCTTCAACTTTATCATTACAACAGGATGCGGAGGAATATTATGATGAATATGAAGATGATGTAGAAAAAGCCGATGATTTGAACTTAAATTCACAATTAAATATCACCAACTTGCTATTAACAGATATGGAAAAAATTGCATATGCAGGTGCTATCAATATTCTAACTAACAAAATGTGTGAAGACCTTGCTACACTTTGTCTCTGTGTAGACATTGTGTCAAATAAAAAATTGGCATCACGATTAAATTTCTCACAAAAGGATATGGCTTCATGGAAATTGGTGGTTCTACAAAGATTATACACACATTTGAATATTAATGAAGAAGAAATCAAAATGATTGAAAACCTATCATTGCACAAAATAGAGTTAAGCGATATTCTGAGGTGTTTGAAGACCTCAAGAGACATAGGTAATCCCTGGGAAAATTCTCCTTATTCACAAAAATCTTCTACACCCAGCATATCGCAATATTCTCAACACTCATCTTTATCAATTCCTTCTACCCCTTCCCCATCATATCCACCAACGACATCTGAAAAGGATGCTAAAAATTTAGTTAAGGAAGTGATTGATCCTAAGGTGATTAAAGATAAGACAACTTTATCTGTTGATGTTGCATGGACTATTGTATGTGATCTGTTCCTAGTCTTATTACAAAATTCGACATACGATGCAAGATCAAGAACATTACTTATTAAATTTGCTGAAGCCTTGGATATTACAGATTTGGAAGTTTGCGAATTTGAGAAGCGTGTCACTGATTCCTTAGATATGGAACAATCTACGGATGATCAAATATGGAATGAATCAGAGCACATGAAGAAGCGTCGTGCACAAAAAAGACGTAAAAAAATGGCCTATGTTGGTTTAGCTATGGTAGGTGGGTCACTTGTCCTCGGGTTAAGTGGGGGGTTATTGGCACCTGTGATCGGTGCTGGTATTGCTGCTGGTCTTTCAACAATAGGAATCACTGGGGCAACTGGTTTTCTTACCGGTGTTGGTGGTACCACTGTCGTGGCTGTATCAAGCACTGCAATTGGTGCTAACATTGGTGCTAGAGGCATGTCCAAAAGAATGGGTAGTGTTCGTACATTCCAATTTATTCCACTTCATAATAACCGTAGGGTCAATTTACTTATCAGTGTATCTGGTTGGATCATAGGTAACGAAGATGATGTTAGATTACCATTTTCTACTGTTGATCCTGTAGAAGGTGATTTGTATTCCTTATATTGGGAACCTGAAATGTTAAAGTCTACAGGTCAAACTATTAACATTGTAGCTAGTGAAGTTTTTACTCAAACCATACAACAAGTATTAGGAGCTACTATCTTAACCGCGTTTATGTCAGCTATTCAATGGCCAATGGCTTTGTCAAAATTAGGATATATCATCGATAATCCTTGGAATGTGTCCTTGGACAGAGCTTGGTCTGCAGGTCTGATTTTAGCTGATACATTAATAACAAGGAATTTAGGACAAAGACCTGTAACATTAATTGGATTTTCATTAGGATCCAGAGTGATATATTCATGTCTAATTGAATTATGTAAAAAGAAAGCCTTAGGTTTGGTGGAAAACGTGTTTATCTTTGGTACACCAGTAGTTCGGAAAAAGGAACAGTTAGTAATGGCACGTTCTGTAGTAAGTGGTAGGTTTGTTAATGGTTACTCAGATAAAGATTGGGTTCTTGCATATTTATTTCGTGCTACTGCTGGAGGTTTTAGTAAAGTTATGGGCATATCAACAGATAATGATGTTGAAGGTATTGAGGACTTCAATTGTACCGAATTAGTGGATGGCCATATGTCCTATCGTAAAAATATGCCTAAATTATTAAAGAAACTTGGTATTGAAGTGATTAATGAGGAATTTGTAGAAATCGAAGAAACAATGGATCCTGAGCAAGCAAAAAGACAGAGAAAACTTATCCGTGAAGTTAATGCTGCTCAGAAAAAATTAGCTCAAAAGTCTGAACATTCCAACAGTTGGGTTCCTAAATGGATAAGACCAAAAAAATCTAAGTGGAAAAAAATGGCTGAAGGTGCTATTGAAGATCAAAATCTAAAAGAAATCTCTTCAAATATTTTAATAGATGAGCAAAATACCAAGAAGAAACCCAAGGATTCCGCTATTGTAGACCACAGTGCATTACTCAGAGAATTAGAAAAACTTAAGAAGGCTATCCATGAAGATGCATTAAAGAATCAAATGAATATAGAAGATAACAATGCCTCCAAATATCCAAAAAATTCTGTTGAACATAATAACACAAAAGATATGAGTTTTGGAAAAGAGCAAGGTATTTCTAACTCAACTACTACTCCAAAAACTAATTATAAAAATAACAACTTCCAGTTATTAACTGCTGGTAGAACTATTCTGCCGGAAGATAACGAGATGAAGAAGAATGTGAAACATAGTGTACATGCTACATTTCCTGATGACATATAAAACCATTTATATATTAGATCTATGTGGATATATCCATACACACACATTAGCTACTCACTCTACCATTCTTTCAAAACACTATAAATCGATAACGTGCATTATTAAAATAAAATTTTCATTTTATTATTTCCTATCTATACACAATATTTATTTCATATATAATATTCATTAGAGACAAAAAAATACATACATATATATATTTCTATCTATAAAAAGACTTCTGCGTTCAATTCAACATAAGAAGCAGCATATGGGATATCAAAGTTAACCATAACTTCTGGATGTAAAACACCTAAATGACCAATTTCTTGTGGCTCAGCACCTTCCTTAGTTCTGAACATAACCTTGGCACCTCTTCCTGGGAAATATGTTGTCAATGAATCATCTTGTTCAATCCAATAACCTCTTGAGTTTGATGCCGCACCGTAATCTGCAATCCAATTAGTTCTGAAAGTTTGCATCATCTTACCTAACAAACCTTGAATAATTTCAAAACCAGAGTTCTTACCTACATATATGGCAGCCCAGTGACGCTCATTGTTAGCCTTCCTTTCCACAGCTAAATTCTTGAAGACAACATCCCCAGTCTCAAAAACCTTAATTGGTAATGAGTGTTTTCTGTTTTCTTTAACAGTCTTTAAGATACCTGGTAATAAAGAGGTTCTAATAACTTGATATTCCAAAGTTTTTGGATTGGCTAATTTAACGGCTTTTGTACCATCATCTTCAATTCTTAAAAACTTAAAGTTTTCATCATGAGAACACAAAGTTAATGGCAAGACCTCTATCCAAGATGCTTGAGATGATGCTATTCTGAAGATGTCTGAGATCTTATTAATTGGTAAGGCAGAGGCAATGAAATTGGCATTAGATAATTTTTCACCCTTTGGTAAGTTATCATAACCATAACCAATAGCAACGTCTTCCATAATGTCACATGGGTGTAACACATCTGGTCTAGTTATTGGAATTGCCACATGCAAAATGTCTGGATTTTCAGTGGATGGGGTAGCATGTAGAGATAATCTCTTTAAACATTTTGAAATTTCTTCTGGACCTAATTCTAGCCCTAAAGCAGAGTTGATGTATGAGACAGAGGTGTCCATGTTTCTAATACTGATATCTGGAGTAATACGGGATTGATTATTATGTTCGGAAACAACTTCGACAGCTTCAACAGTAAATGGTTCATCACAGTAACGAGAAAACATAGCAACAATTTGGTTCAACACGATATCTAATTTAGTCTTATCAGTGGCAGTACAATCAATTAAGACGTTACGTGTGTTTAGAGTAATCTTAGAATGTTCTGAGTTAATCAATGGAGGTAAAGAACAAACCACATCATTCTTGTCAGTGAACAATGGGTAAACTGGAGAATCTTCAATAAGATGAACAAAACGACCAATGTTGTTTTTTTGTTGTGGACTCTTATAGAATTCAATCAATTTATCACCTGTAAATTCTTCAGTTTGGTTCAATGGAACAAACTTAATATCCTTTGGTGGGACACCAGCATAACGGAATGGACCTTGCACAGTATCCAAATCGTGGGTACCAATAGCCACCAAACTTCTGTTTCTACAAATATTGGAGTGAAGTTTATCTTGCAAAGCAATGAAAGATGCGTAATTTTTTTCATTAAAAGTAATGCCTCTTAAAATGGCTGCTGCAGCATATGGTCTAACTTGTTCAGAAGATTTATCGATAAATAACTTAGTGGTAGGTGGTAAAAGTTTATATTGTGGAGTTTCTGCTCTTCCTAAATATTCATTTAACGATTGAGCAATACCTTCGATACATAATAAATCGTATCTATTGGCACCAATATCAATTTTCAATTCTGGTTCTTCACCAAGTTTCAAGGCTTCTTCAGTGGTATCTTCGTCTAATTCTACACCAAATTGGAAACATAATTCATCAAATTCCTCATTAGTATAATTCTTACCTAAAAGATCGAAAAGTTGTTGCTTATTAACTGTGACGCTAGGCATTTTGACTCAAAATTGGTGTCGGAAAATACTTGGTTCGTTGCAATAATAACCCTATTTAATAAACAGGATAAGAAAGACAAAAGTGAGAAGGAAACGGGGAAAAAGAGTAGAAGAAAAGAAGTATTACAGAACAAAGTACAAAAACGTAACCTTCGACATATATGCTAACTAATTAAATCGATAACTAGTGCTTGTTTGTTGACCATAAAGTTCATCAATGAATCATCAAATTTTGTCTTTTTCCATCGAAATTTTTCATTTTCCAAATTTTGAATCAGAAGCAAAAAAGGAAAAAAAATTTAAAACATGCGGGTAACTTTACTATATGGAATCTTCATCTAGAAACAAATAAACCTACATTAAAATAGTGAGTAAATGTATGAAAGAGGATATACAGTTTTGCCATACGGTAAGTCCATCATTCTACTTGGTCCCAATAATGAGCACTGTAAGCTCACTGGTTGATGATTAGCTCCAATAATTAACATTGCGTTAGGCGGAAATCATCGTTATCACTAAAAATTGTGTCTTCTTCTTCCTGACTTTTCCTCAAAGCGTATTTTGCAATAATCCTGCGTAAATCTTCAATATCAACCGGTTTCTCCACTACATCATCAAAAGCTTGTGAATTATATGCTTCCTGATAATAGTTTGTAATGGCTATCACTGGTGTGTTGGAATTAATTCCATGTGTTTTTCTTAAAAGCTTCACAATGTCGATTGAGCCAAGTTTTTTGAGTCGAAGAGTAGTAATAATAAGGTCAAACTTGACTCCACTAGTTGCTCTTGACACCAATTCATCACCAGCACCACAACTCACCACAGTACATCCTAAACTTTCAAGGTCCTTAGTAGTCCTGTATCTATGAATGGGAATAGGTTCACATAGTAAAATATCCAACTGATACCCAATCTCTTGATTAGCATTCCCACTTTGACGTTGACTTCTTCTTCTATACCTTAAAAAATTGACTCTTGATACAGCGTTCAATCTATCATCTGTTTCACTCCTTGTCTCGCTGGAACTCCTCCTTTGCGTCGTAGAAGAAACTTGTAATGAGCGAGTTATATGAGGAATAGTAGCGTACGATGGTGACAACGGAGATTTAAACTTTGTGGCCATAGGTGATTCATTATCACTAAAATACAAAGAATTATTCGAATGAAGATTGGTAGCATTCATTATGAGTGGGTTAATATTCATGGAGTTTTCAAGTACACTTGTATTACTATCTTTCCTTGATGTTATTGATTGGTCTAAACTTATGGATCTATCTGGAGAAAAGGATCTTATTGAAGAATTATCTGATTTAACAATGTTTCTAGTAATAGAACTAATTGCTGGTGATCCATTAATTGATAATCTTCCTGTTCGTGTTTTCCCAAACGAATTTTCTGATGATGAACCAGCCTGAGATCCTGATGATAGTCTTCTGTGTCCTGAAAATTCATTCATATGCTCGGTCTTCAATCTATTTATTGCATCCTTATTTGCTTTATCTAACGCTGACAAATTTCTAAAAGAGAAAGATCCAAATTCCGTCTGACTTTCACTTAGTTTACTAACTCTTCTCTCTCTCATATGTGCTGGAATTGCCAAAGAAATGCTTTTGGTAGAATTTCGTGGTCCCGTATTTATATCAGTGGAAAGTGATTCTAATACAGAAGATATACTTAATTTATTCGTAGGCTTATTAATCATATCCCTTATCCCTTCTCTCTCTTTATAACTAGGGCTTGAGACAGATAAGCTTTTCCATTTCACAGATGATGGTGTAGACGACGTATCTATCTGTGATGATGGGTTGAGTATCATACTTGTCTGAATCTCAGGGACATCCGAATTGCTATTCATAACATTTCCCTGATCTAAAGAACTGGTATCTCCGACTTCCAGTCTGCTTTCATCATTTAGTTTTGGATTGTCGTCATCAAAATCTTGCAACATTACACCACGTGAATCAAAATAATCTGTATCTTCAGGATTATCAATGTTGGGGACAAAGGAGGCCTCTTCTTTATACACATTCTTCCAATCTACATCTTTTAAATATGGGTGATTTTTTATTTCATCCACACCATTGAAACCTAAGCGCATCTTTGGATCGAGAACAAGCAACTTCAATATTAAATCTTTTGCTTCTGGAGATATAATTTCTCTTTCTTCTTCTATTGAACTAAACTCAGGCCACTGTATATCACAGGCAAGAATTTTTTCAAATACTTTTTCTGGAGTACTTGCGTGAAAGGGAGGATACCCCAGTAACAATTCAAAAAATATACAGCCAACAGACCACCAATCACAGTTTTCATCCTCGCCGGTACCTTGAATAGTTTCAGGTGCCAGATAATCGGGTGTTCCAAAAAATCTTTTATTCTTTTTAGGGTTTCCTGGATGGAATAAAGCCAAATCTGATATGCCTGTGGACACACTATTATTTATACCATTAATGTTGATTTTAGATGCTATAGAATTGACTGCATTCATATGTGATTCTTGTGAGTCAACTGAGCCTATTCGTGAACGTTCTGGAGTACTGACATTATGCGATAAAGTTTGATTTTCCGTTTCAGAAGAAGTATTTCCTACAACTACATTACCATTTGTTGAAATATTACTATCAATGTGGGAGCCCCCGGTAACTGTTTTGGCAGAGGCAGCACTTGTACATGCTGTTTGTGAATTTAATAACGTTGGAGGTGGCGGTGTACTCGATCTAGACACATCAATCATGGAAAAGGATAGTTGAGATTCCGTTCTCTTTAAACTTTGAATATCATTGCCTATAGTATAGATAGGATCCACTGTCGATGTTGAACGGGGTCTTTGTCGTAAGCTGTCAATAGAGTCCATGTACTGTTTAGAACTAGATAATTTCCTTACACGATAGGGAATCGTGTTACTGGAACTCGTAGATTCTGGGGTAGAAGGATTACTTGGGATAATATATGAAGATTTATCATTTGCATAGATTGTCTTATGTCTTTTAACTAAACCTGCTCTAGAAAGTCCGAAATCAATTAATTTAATATGACCTTTTGAATCTATCAGTAAATTATCAGGCTTCAAATCATGATGAATAATACCTTCTTGATGCATATCATCAACACTGCAAATAATCTCACTTAAGTATTGTTTACACCATTTATCTGGTAAATACCCCATCATTTTAATTAATGCGGCTAAATCTCCTCCAGGTAAATACTCCATCACTAAAAACAAATTCTCTTTGTTTTGGAAAGTGGCAAATAGTTTAGCAACATAAGATTTTTCACTTTGTACCATCATTATAGCCCTTTCAGATTTGATATTTGTTATTTGATTTTTAACAATCATGTCCGATTTTTTCAAAACCTTGATAGCAAAATATTCACCGGTCAATTTCTTTCTAGCCAGATAAACACTTCCATAAGCACCTTTACTAATTGGTTTCAAAATATCATAATCTTTTATACTAGGGGTGGGACTCTTGAAATGATTTGTTGCCAATAGTAGAGGTGATAGGGGTTGATTTGGTGAATTTACAATATTGGGGTATTGTTCAGGTGTAAGGAATTCTCTTCCAGTTATAAAGGGAGAATTTAGTGGTGATTTCTCTGAAAGTAAAAGCGGTGCTTTAATACTATTTGGTCTTTGTATCATTAGAGGTGATCCTCTTCTTGGTGTTAATGAGATTGTTGAAAATGCTTTTGGATACAATGTATTCGTGCTATTCTCCGATTTTTCTAAGTTATTGCTTGAATAAATTGTTGGTTCTGATATTCTATTTTTTATACGTTGTAAAGGTGCACTAATATTCGTTGTAGTGTTATCGCTATTTGAATTAAATGTTTTCAAAATAGTGGGGTTTGATGTTTCAATTTTCAATTCGGAGGTAGAGACAACAGAGCCTATATCATCACTTTGATCATTTTTAATATATATATCATGCGCAGCAATACTACTCTTCTCTTGTCCTATAGGATGATGTACAATTATATTATCTGTAATTTTTTCAAAATCTAACTGTGTGGTCGGTGTTACTGATCTAGATGATTTTTGTGATATTGGTTTTGGTGCTATTATACCTGAAATGGAACTCTCACTATTTGGTACAGACAAATGAGAAAGATTATTGCTGTTTGAATTTATCTTTTTATTAATTCCGGTCTTTGGTGATGGTGTAGGAATATCATCATTTTTTAGATACGAATCAGCAAAAAAATTTCTCTTTGATGGTTGTGGTGATTTTAATTTAGGCAGTTTTTGATCATCAAGATTAGTAATATCCTTGGTATCATCAAGGTCATCAAATTTTGTTGAAAATATTTCTTTTCTACTCTTTAAAAGTTCATAAGAATTGATCTCTAATTGGTTATTAATCACTTTCAAAATATCATTATTAATTTCATTTTTAATAGTCAAAGAATATGTCATAGTATTATCTAACCGAACAACAGCATCAACTTTCTCCTTGGCTAATTGTATTGTATCATTAATTAATAAAGGAAACCCGTTAGTGTTTGTATCTAATTGTAACAATTCTTGATTATCTTTATTGTTCAATGGATTTTCCCATAATTGAATCCTTTTAATATTTGATTTTGTATTTGGTGAGAATTCAAAACTCCAACCTGTATTTTCTTCTTCTTGCTTGATTCCATTATCATTGTACTCATCTATATTATGTTTTAAAAATGACATTAAATGATCATGATTCATACTACTATCAGCATTACCACCATTAGTATTATTATTGTTAAATTTATGATATTTCAAGATAAGCTCACTTGTATTAATATTTATTGCCCACTGACATAGTTGAATTAGAGAATATATTATGTTAATGACATGAGAGGTAGATTTATATTCTAACGGTAAACCTTTATAAGTAATATTTTCCAGTTGTTCACTTTGGTTATTATTATTAATATTATGATTATGATTATTATTATTATTGCTGTTGTTCTTGTTGTAGTTATCAATTAACTTGGTTAAAAGATTCAGTTGATCAATCAAATTATCATGCAACAATTGGATAATCGATTCTATACGATGTTCCACGATACAAGTTTGACAATGTAATTCCAACCACCAATCCGGCACGAAACATTCACAAACTCGGCACAATTCCATCCTTGGTGAAGGTAGATCTATCTCATTAACGATATTTGAATTGACTATTTCATTTAAATAATCGTTCAAATATGTGGCGCCATACCCCAATTTTTTCCAAAATTGTGGATCATTAATCTGATAAAATTGATTTGTCAAGTCAAAATCTGCTGTGCCTAATGGACTAATATCTACGAATGGTTTTATTATCCACATAGTGTGACTAGGAAACATATTGTCATTTAGGATTAGAACACCCGATGCTGCAAAGACTAAATCATCTAGCGTAGTAAAAGTGACGGTGTAGCTGATATTATCATTTTGTAACATCAACTCCATGGCCCTTTCAAACACCAATTTATCATTTAAGTTACCTTTGATCAAGTCTTTAATAGGTTTCCCAATAGGTAACTCATCACTATTGCCATTCCCCTTAGAAGACACAATATCCAACCATTGCTTTGAAATATACTGAATGATTCCATTTGGATCGAGCTCCAATACTACAGTAGATTGTGGATCAGTAGCCAATTTCAAATAATCTTCATAAGTGAGACTTGAATTACTTCTATCACTTGTATCTGACACATTATCCATCGTATAGCTTATAGAAGAAAAAGGAGGGATATGAATAGAATAATAATAATAATAATAATAATAATAATATTTAAAATATCAAAAAGACGTTTTAAAAATGTATGTAATAGAACTAATAGGATGAGATTTGGTGACTGGTAGCCTTGTCTTAGTGAGATTGTATCTGGATATGTTTGTTTGTTTGTTTGTTTGTTTGTTTTAACGTCTTTTATAAAACCAGCTTCCTTTATTATTTTGATCTAGAAAATAACAATACTATTATTTCGTTATTATTTCCTTTTCTTTTTTTCTTTTTTTAAATTCTCCATACAAATATATAGATACTACACACATGGAGTGGTTGTAGTAAACTCCAGTAGTACTTTAAGCAAGGATATGCTTGTGGGAATGAGTGGGTATGAAGCTGCATTAGAATTAAGACTATTGTACACACAAACACATACACACAGACATATAGATATTAAGTAAATTGCAGATAAAAAGAATATATATTTAAAATGGAATGACAAATATTGAATTATATAATATTAAATATAAAAAGAACCATGTGCTAATAATATATTCCAAAAAAAACTCGCAAACTCCTAGTTTCTTCATACATGGATTGTGTGCATTAGTTTTATACCTTTCCTTTTTTTTTTTATCTTTTTATCTTTTTATCTTTTTGTTTTACTCCTGTTGGCCCTCTTTCTTATTATTCTGGTTATAATATTTATTCATTAGGAACCTATAACCTTGGCCCAGTTGTGCAGCAGAATTAATAACATGACAACCAAACAACAGATAATTCTTGGGTGTCACAGCTAGTGCATATCTCATGAACACACCGCTATATACAACGAGAGCAAAAGTCATTGGGCCAGATATTAAATTTGGATCTTTCTTTAAATCCAGCAATGCGGCAATTGGGATACCAAAATTGGACACAGGCCCCCAGAAGTGCGTGGTAAATATATATTTTACAGTTTGTTTATTTATGTATTTACTTATCACGGCCCTTGAAGCGGAACGTGGAATATTACCTGACATCTTGGAACAAATCGGAATATGTATTTCTGTATCACTATTTATATCTATTAGCAACTGTGAATAAGCTGACTCTTTTATGTATCCTAATGATATGTATCTATGAGTATATATATATATATATATGTGTGTGTGTGTGCGTGTGTGCGTGTGCATATACATATATTGATGTACCTGATTTGCATACGTATAGGAGCATGTATAAACAGCGACTAGCTGTGTCTGCATATAAAAAAACCACATTAAGAACACACGTTACCTTCCCGACATCAAACGGGTTTCGACCTGTTTTGTTTTGCAGTGTGGAAACTGCCCCGCTCGCCCTCTTGGCTCTTTACAGGTCTTTTTGCAGAGACCGTTGTCTAACAAACGTGGGAAACACCACGGAAACCACAGCAACGGAAATATTCCCAAGGCGTGCCCTAACCTCCTTAAGGTAAACAACACCCGTAACTTTTGACAGCCCTATATGTCTTTACGTTTTCCCTTCCTCTTATGGACTTCCTTTCACTTTTTTTTTTTGCTTTTCTTTTTTTTTCTTTTTCGCTTTCTGTGACGTGTTCAAAAGTTTTTCTTTTTTTTTCTTTTTTAATTTCTTTTTTCCTCCCTTGAGTAATTTTCCATCTCATTTTCATATATATACATATATATATATATATATTTAAATATATACAGACTTATATTTTAACCCATGTTGTAGGACATAGGAATGTTTCGATAGGTATGCCATTATGTTTTTAAACACATGTTTACTTTCCAGAAAAACTTTTCCTTTCCTAGAAGAGCACCACACACACATACACACACACATATATATATATACACTCATAGATACAGAATGACATCGAATATCACCACAGTCACAGTCTTAAAGACAATAATCCCAGATGATTTTAAATCTACCCTACCACCACGTAAGAGAGCTAAAACAAAGGAGGAAAAGGAACAAAGAAGAATCGAACGCATAATGAGAAACAGAAGAGCCGCTAGAAAATCAAGAGAGAGGAAAAGATTGCATATGGAATCTATGGAGTCTAAGTTAAGAGTATATGATGAAATTTTCGATCTATTAAATATTAGAGATCAGTTGAAGGATAAGTATCCGACCCTGTTGAACAAATTGCAGTCATTCCAAGATAACGATAATGATAGCAGTTCTGGCACTGGGACTCTTAATGAGGATTATACATCAAAAGAGGATCATGAAGGCGAAATCGATCTATTCCATTCGTATCTGTCACCTTCGAGTTCGACTGTATCAACTTTAAACACAGGTGTAGATCATGAATTTTTAGATAAACAAGAAACAGAATATAAAAACATTGAGGATTTCTTTTTACTAAATAGTTTTAAAAAATCAAATGATTTAGATAACATTGGAACCACTAATGATGATGACGGTTTCGTATCTACAGCAAATGCCACAGATTCACCCTTGTTCAAGGAATCTGCTATCAGGCAGAACGATCCTCCTGTAAAGATGGAATTGTTTGATCCAATGAATTCATTACAAGATTCTATTACATCTTCTAATCCATTAGATTTCTTAAGTTCATCAATTGATTGGGATTTAATGCGTAATCCAGCAGTTTTATTTATGATTACGGATTTTATTCATACACATCTTTTTTTTTATTTTTTTTTGTCGTTTTGTGGTTAAGTGGTAACTTAAATGGTATTTATTTGCATGTTTTTATGTGTTGTGTGGTGTGGCGTGTGTGTGTGTGTGTGTGTCGTTGATTGATATTGTTCTCAATTTCATTTCATCACTTTGTTGCCCGAAGCGCATTCAAATGATGATAAAAATATCAATGTTGGTGACTTATACAATAATCTATTAGATGTGTGAAAGTTCTGTCATTATCTTATTTCCTCTCTTTGCAACTTCTTAGTTGTTGTTGTTTTTTTTTTTTATTTTTTGTTTCTTTCTTTCTGGCGGTTCTCAGTTTCTCAATTAACCTACACTATACAATCAAGAAGGAGGAGCGAAAGAAAGAGAAATTTCTTCAAGAATATTTTGATATCAAATGGTTTCTTTTTACTTCCCATCCTTCTCCCTTCCATTTTGTAATGTTACTATAACTATACAGTGATTGCTGGCGCTTCCTTCTAAACAGAAAAGAAAGAAGTATATACTACTACAGGTTTACTTTTTTTGTGTTTTATCTTTTCTTATATTCTTAGAATGGAACAGACGACTCATTCAACTGTCTATATAAAAGACATGATGGATATTCGCTAGTTCATTCTTCCAATTTCCTTTTCCTTCCTGACTATAATGTACGTATATATGTCTTTATGTACGTTTTTTATAAAAAAATTTTTGTCTCTCTACACACTCGTTGTTGCTATCAAGTAGGGAGGGGTTGTTTTCCCTCTTAACAAGAAGTCATCATGTATGGATAACTTACATGTATGAGTAAATCTTGGTGCTTGGCTTAGTACTCTACAAGGCTGCCTAATCAGGTTCTTCTTCTTTCTTGTTTCGTCTCCTTTTCTTGTTTCTTTTTTTTTTTCTTTTTCAGTTTACGGTCGCTGCCTTGAATTTTCGGAACTCCGTAACTTTTTTTCCATTTTTTTTTCTTTTTTTTCCATTTTATTTTTATTTTTATTTTTATTTTTTGAAGAATTTGTCCCAACAAAATTAAGTGCCATTTGATTCGAGGAAAACTGCAGCTGTATATAGAAGACAGGTGGTTCAGTACTTCTTTTGTGATGCAAGCTGAAGAAGGGATGGCGATTATCAGTTTAAACCTACGGAAGAAGGGAATATCGACAGAATGCATAACAAGCCCTTGTATGCCAGGAGTATTCTCTATCAGTTAAATGACATATTTTGCGCATACACACACGTACGTATACGTATATATATATATATATATATATATATATCACAAGATTGAGGTAAATATATAATATATATAGA
This sequence comes from Arxiozyma telluris, assembly GCA_030571675.1. Lineage (NCBI taxonomy): Eukaryota > Fungi > Ascomycota > Saccharomycetes > Saccharomycetales > Saccharomycetaceae > Arxiozyma > Arxiozyma telluris. The sequence continues at coordinate 42,674 of JAJLYH010000035.1, read as the reverse complement.
TAGGTCAAAGCTTTGTCAAAAGAGTTATCTCTTGCATATCTTACGCAATACGTTCTTGATTCTTGTTCTTACAAAATTACTTCTACTCTCGTCTCCCACTTGCTGCCATTAGCTATTGAAAACACTTAATAACCAAAACTAAAAAAAGAAATATTAGAATAAAAAACAAAATGTTGTTGATCCCGGGACCAGTCAGTTGTACCGACGCAGTTATTGATGCATTAGGTCAAGATTCTCTATCGCACACAGGCTCAGAGTTCGCTAAGGTGTTTCAAAGAGTGCTACTCAACTTACGCAAATTATTCAACTCGTCTAAAGAAAGTGGATCGCTACCACTAGTCCTTGCAGGCTCCGGCACTCTAGGATTTGACCTAGTTGGAAGTAACCTGTGTCCAACGGGTAAGGAAAAGCTACTGCTTCTGTCCACCGGGTACTTCAGTGATGAACTGGGCGAATGCTTGAGTCAGTTCTATAAACTGGATGTCACTGTGTTGTCAAGCGAACAAGTAGGTGGTGGTATCAATTTGGATGTCTTACAAGAGATGTTACAGAAGACGAAATATGATCTTGTGTTAATGACCCATGTGGACACGTCCACCGGTGTGCTCAATGATATTGAGAAGATATCTGGCTTGGTGCATGCTTACTCGCCAGAGAGTTTGGTTGTCGTTGATGCGGTGTGTTCCTTGGGCTGTGAGCCCATTGAATTTGATAAGTGGGGGTTGGATTTCGTATTCTCTGCATCACAGAAGGCCCTGGGTGCGCCACCAGGGTTATCAGTATCCATCATCAGTGAACGTGCATTAAAGCTTGCGCTAAAGGAAGTCGACGGTGTGGACGCACCACCAAGACCGTACTTCACATCGTTAAAGAAATGGGTCCCAAGTATTCAGTCGTATGAGTTGGGCGGAAAGGTCCATTATTTTGCTACCCCACCGATCCAATTGATTTTATCATTGGACGTTGCATTGAAAGAACTGTTGGAGACAGACTACGTGAGAGATCATTTGGCACGTAGTAACTGGTTAAAGGAACAAGTGGTGGGAAAGATGGGACTGAGATTAGTGACTTTGGGACCGATTGAGAAAACTGGACACGGACTTGCAGCCATATACGTTTCAAATCCACCGGAAGTGATGAAGAGATTACATGGTGTTGATATTGCAGGTGGGATCCATCAAGCCATTAGGACCAAGTACATCAGAATTGGGTTGATGGGCAGAGATGCGACAGAGGAGAACCTTTCAAAAGTCCTGGAAGTAATCGAACAAGTTGAATCAGAGTCACATTGAACCGAGTCAGTATCTCTGTCTGTGTGTATGGGTGTGCCACAGTTTTGTGGTCCACACTTTCCTGGGGGGCCAACCGAGTCAGGCATGGCGCCGGTGCCCGAGTCAACGGCGACTCTGTCCTGTTTGTCTGGCGCTGGTTGTTTATTTTTTTATGTGTTTGTGCGTGCGTGTGCCGGTCTGACTCCCCCTTTTCCACTCCCTCCACCCACACACCCCTGGCACCGAGTCAGACAGCCAGAAAAATAATGGAAAATACAAGAAAAATAAAGAAACGACGGAATCCCCGTGAGACGGTAATTTCTTTTTTTTTTTTTCTTTATTTTTTTTTTTTTTCGATGATTCAATCAATCAATTATTCAATTATTCATTTGTTCCAATTATTTTGTTACTCTCAAATGAACAGTCAGCTTAGTTGGACTTTCAACAATGCTTACCTCCCCCCCTCCCTTTGTGGTATTAGACATTGTCCATATATATAAAGGTATATTTGTTCTTGAGCATCTGCTCGATTCTCTTTCCCCCTAACATATCCTTTTCTGTGTATCTGTGTTCATCTGTAAATATCATTTGTATATATTCTCAAAGAAAAGAAAAAAAAGATCACCAACATCAACAAAAGCAAACATTCTCCTTCCAAGGGCCTAGGTTTGTCACTTTATTGAACATCTCTATATACATATAACTATTTCTAACTAATTGCAAAAAAAAATAAAATAAAATAAAATAAAATAAAATAAAATAAAAATGGTTTACGCACTATCCGAAGCTCACAAACACTTGGTCTCTGAACACTTAAAAGAAGCCGACCCAGAATTACAAGCTTTAATCGACCAAGAAATTGAAAGACAAAAACATTCCTTGGTCTTAATTGCCTCTGAAAACTTCACTACCACCAGTGTCTTTGACGCCTTAGGTACTCCGCTATGTAACAAATACTCCGAAGGTTATCCAGGTGCCCGTTACTACGGTGGTAATGAATACATCGATCAAATCGAAACCTTGTGTCAACAACGTGCTCTAAAGGCCTTCCATGTCACTCCAGACAAGTGGGGGGTCAATGTCCAAACTTTATCTGGTTCTCCAGCTAACTTGCAAGTCTACCAAGCTATTATGAAACCACACGACAGATTGATGGGTCTTTACTTGCCAGACGGTGGCCATTTATCCCATGGTTATGCTACTCCAACTAGAAACATCTCTGCCGTCTCCACCTACTTCGAATCCTTCCCATACAGAGTCGACCCAGAAACCGGTATTATTGACTACGACACTTTAGAGAAAAACGCCATCTTATACAGACCAAAGGTTCTTGTCGCTGGTACCTCTGCCTACTGTCGTTTGATCGACTACAAGAGAATGAGAGAGATCGCTGACAAGTGTGGTGCTTACTTGATGGTCGATATGGCCCACATTTCCGGTTTGGTCGCAGCCGGTGTCATCCCATCCCCATTCGAATACGCCGATATTGTCACTACCACCACTCACAAATCCTTGAGAGGTCCACGTGGTGCCATGATCTTCTTCAGACGTGGTGTCAGATCCGTCGATCCAAAGACCGGCAAGGAAATTATGTACGACTTAGAGAACCCAATCAATTTCTCCGTCTTCCCAGGTCACCAAGGTGGTCCACATAACCACACTATCGCTGCTTTGGCCACCGCTTTGAAACAAGCCGCTACTCCAGAATTCAGAGAATACCAAGAACAGGTCATTAAGAATGCCAAGACCTTGGAAAACGAATTCAAGAAATTAGGCTACAGATTAGTCGCCGACGGTACCGATTCTCATATGGTCTTAGTCTCCTTAAGAGAAAAGGGTGTCGACGGTGCTCGTGTTGAATACATCTGTGACCAGATCAACATTGCCTTGAACAAGAACTCTATCCCAGGTGATAAGTCCGCTTTAGTTCCAGGTGGTGTCCGTATCGGTGCCCCAGCCATGACCACCAGAGGTATGGGTGAAGAAGATTTTGTCAAGATTGTTCAATATATTGACACTGCTGTTAAGATCGCTGAAGATGTTCAAAAGTCTTTGCCAAAGGAAGCCAACAAATTGAAAGACTTTAAAGCTGCTGTTGATGCTAACCCAGGTGAATTACCAAAATTAAAGGAAGAAATCTACAACTGGGTCGGTCAATATCCATTGGCCGTATAAATTAAATTATATTAAGGTCAATAGCTTATAGTTGTCTTTCTTCTTTTCTTTATCCTTTTTTTGTATTTGTTGGTTTCTTCCATCCCCCTGTCGACCTGCTTTTACCAAACCTGATAGCCATGATAATATTTTCAACAAATATAATGGATTTTGTTTTTAAAATAATTCATCCATCTACTACATTGCATTATTATTATTCCTTATATAAAATGAATGGAGATCCATTCCTTCCATCTCATAGAATCTCTGTACGTGTTTTGTAATGAACCTTATATATGTTTATGTGTGTATTTAATAATTCAACATTATGATAATAGAAAGTTTGTGTTTCTTCTCTATTCATAGCAATCAATTAATACGTAATAATAATATATATACTTATATATAGTATTGTGAAAGTCTACATATATTTACTGTTATGCATTATTGTTCTCTTTCAAATTCTTTTTAATCTCTTTTAAAAGTTTTGTACAATTCCATCTTTCATCAGATTGTAAATGCATCATCCCCAATAGACAATTAATCAGAGTTAGCCTTAAGCATGAATCTGAGATTTCGTTCATTCTTGGTAAATACTGTAAGATCTTAGAATGTTGTTCTTCTAATGGTAGATTAAAGAGATATTGTCCGTCTCCAGTTTCACCAAATAGCCCAACAAAGGCATCAATAGAACCATGCATTTTTACTTCTTGCCACTCTTCCACTGACGGGATCCCCAGCTTTTCGAATATTGATAAGATTAATCTTATGTCACTACCACTCCCATCTTCAAGGACGTTTGATCCATTATCAAATATTGCAGGGATTGTTGGAAATTCACTTTTAGATTGGAACCATTGGGTAACAACAACCATTAAGGACCATACATCTACTGCAGTGGAATAATTCTTACAACTAAATAATAATTCGGGTGCTTTATAGAATGAAGTTGAAATATCCGTGATTTTATTGTCTAAAGGTTCTTGGATTAATTGTTTGGAATTTGTTGTATCGTATGATATACCAAAATCCGTGATCACTAAAGTTAAAGGTTCTTCCATATCTACTAAAATGTTGTCTGGTTTAATATCTCTATGGATTATACAATGCTTATGAATGAATGATAGTCCCTCTAATAATTGGATAAAGAAATTCAAGCAGTATTTATTTACGTCTAAAGTGTTAATGTATTCTAACTTATTACACTCGTCGCCATTATCACTATTACTATTGCTATTGCTAATGTCAATATAACACTGCTTGTCTATTCCTAAATTATAATATGGATTAAACCTTCTCTTCGTCCTATTATTATTACCGCTCTTTAATTGCCAATGATCGTTCATAAATTTTTGCAGTGTCAATGGATACCAAGGGAAGAATAGCTCCAGTTCATCAATGGATTTCATTTCATAAGACTCAATTAATTTAATTACGTTCTTGTGACCACCATCCTGTCCAGCTAATCTTTTCAATATTGATAATTCCACACTTGGATTATGTGGTGGGATACAATTATCCAGATCAATGCATTTGATAACATATTTTGAATCATGCTTATATATTCTAGCAAATTTTGTTGTGCATATCAATTCAGATTTATTCAACTTTTCATCGCTGTGAAAGGATGTAGCAAGAACCATTTTAGCTCGTAATCTATGCGGTCAAGGTTACACATTCGGGAAAGACGCATACGTAATAACGTTTTAATGTGCTTACTCCTTCTTTGATGATTTTTTAATATTATCTTCTAACTATAAAGAAAAAAATCAAACAAAAATTGGCCTCTAAGTTAAAACTAGTTTGTTATGAAATTTTCGTTACATAAATATGTGTATAATGATGTAAACGTATATAGATGTATAATAATAAAATATTGTTTTTAAAATTAATTCATTCATTGAGTTCCATCTGTAATGTTATTGTCACGTTTCAACCAAGCAAGAGCCAATGGATGTAAACTGTCTACTTTACTCACAGAAATCTTTGGTTTGGAACCTTGATTATATCTAATAGCACCATTTCCACTGTTATTAGCACTGTGACTGTCAGGTAACACAAACTCCACATCATTTTGGTAATCTACCTCCTCTAAAATAAAACCTTTTTTAATGTGAATAATCTTATCTGGCCATTTAGCTAACCCGTCAAAGATATGAGTGGCATAGATGACAGAACATTTACGGGTCTCGGTTTCTTCCTTTAAAAACTTCAATAATCTGGATCTAGCAATAACATCCAGGTCTACAGTGACTTCGTCTAATAGTAATACCCTCCATGGTTTTAAAAGACCCATCACTAATTGTACTCGTCTCTTTTGTCCATCAGACAATCTATGCATCCTCCAGTTGAGATCCACTTCTAAGATTTCAATCAATCTCTCCCCACGAGCTTTGTAGTGATTTAACCCAATGCTTTCTAATAATTCAAGGACGCCGATGTCTCTATTAATAATGCTCATGTGACACCATTCTGTACCTAAATAAGTAGTAATTTGAACATTTTCATCGCCATTGTCCTTTGCAGAATTAATTTGCATTGAAATCGGACTGAAGGGGTCTAGTCCATTGACTCTGATCTTGCCATTTAAACAAAGATGTTTCCCACTTAACAGTTTCAACAGAGTAGATTTACCTGCACCGTTGGAACCGATTACTAAAGTTCTCGTGTTCCATGGTATTTTTAAATTGATGTTTGACAACGATGGTTCAGATGATGAATGAAATGTATAAGTCAAATCATCTACTTCAGCAGCAAATTCAGCCATCCTGTCGTATTCTCTAGATATGCGTATATGATATGTAAATTAGCAATAAAGGATAATTTCTGAATTTTTTTTAAACTTTATATACTTATGTGTCAGTTATATACAATCCCTTTGTTATGTGAAATAAGAACAACTTTAATTATACTAATAAAAAAAACTAACTGGAGATAAGTCGTTAACCAAACCAGTATGATCAAGCAATCCGATACTGTGTAAATTAAGAACAGAACACCTACACCGTCAAAATTTGATGGTCGCATTGCGTCAATCAGATAAACCATTGAGTATTTAAAGTTGGGTTTAAAGGTTTTGAAGGTAAATGAGAAATGGCAACGGAGAGCAAATTAAAGGAGGTTATGTGATAGCGCCACTAGCAAATAGAGCAAATATAATTATATATATATATATGAATATTACATTGTGAACATACGACAAACATGATAGTTTTCTTGAGGGAGGGAGGTATTATCATTATTAAGCATTAATAAACATTACAATGGCTAGTTATTTTAGTTGAGAAGTTAACCTTTTCTTCATCTTCGGTAGAATGTTCTGAAGTAACATATTATGATATATTTTAAAGATATAGCCACTGTTGTCTTGACTGGAATACTTGATAAATATTGCTAATATGGCAATACATACAGATATTTTGATTAATGGAGAAAGATTCGTATACTGGTCTTCTAATATCTTGAGAAGAAAGGGATAGTTTTGTTGTCTATACAATTTCTTGGTCTGTCGTTCATCCATATTTTGGCGGACTTTATTCAATTCTATGCCTTTATTCATTAATGAGCTCAAGTAAACCTTATCATATGTCTTGAATCGAAAATGTTTTAAATTATAATTTGCTGCTGTAGTCAATAGTGGACTGTATTTGTTAATTTGTCCTTTCAAAGATGGTATTTTAATTTTATTATTAATGAAATAGAATCTTACCTCGTTCAAGATGGTATACCATTGTTTTAAATGATCGTGGTTTTTTTCTGTGTCTTGAAAACTTTTAACAATAACTTTTTGGATTGATGCATGCACTAAATCATTTATATTACTGAAATGTTCCAAATTAGTTTCATATTCTTTTAATAACTGATTTTTACTGTTTAATAAAAATTTTGAATATATTAACAATGGTACTACCATTGATTGACTGCATATAACCAAATCAAATATTTCATATATTAAATTACACTCATCTTGATGATTTTGGTTTACCTTGGGTTTAAAATGGTGGGAATATATTGTTAAAATACTACTAATCATATAGAACGGTTCTTGCTTATCCAGCTTCAATTTTTTGACGAACTTTTTCCCCATCTTCATTAAAATCAGGGTTACAATCTTAAGTTGGTCTATTGTGAAATCTAAAGAATCCATCATGAAATCTCTCAAATATGATAACGTAAATACCTCTAAGATTGTCATTGTTTCGTTAATTTGTTTATTATATTCATCCTTGGCAATGTCTTCGTAATATATCATGACAAATATGGTTGCAACATCATGATAACCTTGGTAATAATTTAATTGAGGATTTCTTTTTAATACACCTATAATAACGTCATGAAGAATCTGTTTTAATCTATTTTTTACGATTGGATCTTCAATATATCCAAAAGATCTATCTGTGTCTAACTTTACTTGGTGTTCATCTTTATGAGGTAAATCATCTGCTTCAATTTTAATCGAGTCATCATCTTCTTTTCCTACCCTATTCATTTGATGGGTTAACAAATGGATCCAACACTTTCTTCTTATTGAATTATTAACAAACCCAAATTCAGTTATACCAAGTAGTGATAACGCCAAATTTTCTAATTGGGAGTCATTGTTAGTGGTTATTGCATTTAATTTTTCAAATATTATTTTTGATTTAAGCTCCTTTGCGTTTCTTATTTTATTTGGTTCATTAGTTGGTTCAAAATGATTTGTCACACCGTTTAACATCACTAGCGAATAAATTGTCTATCTATAAATACTTTCTTGTTCACCTTTTTAACTCTAAGTAATTCATCATTAAGTTACATGATAACAATTAAAAAGAAGTGGACCAGCAAGAGAGATTCATAATCTTGTTGGTGCAAATGTCACTTTGTTTTGTTTTGTTTTGTTTTGTTTTAGCTTTTCGATTTTTTTAATTTTGTGTTGTTATATTACTCTGCTTTAATCGACTATGTAATGCTAAGATAAGTATTTGATACTACTTAAACATCATTTGATTAAGACTACAATGTGAGATGCTTACAGTTACTTGTAGGTGATTGGGTACAAACTATATAATTTTTGATTGACTCTCTCAGAGATTTATTTTCCAATGCTCATAATTACTATATTAATAGAAAGGAGGAAAAGGGAAGAAGTACGACAATTATCAACTGACTTTATTTAAAGGATCCTTTTAAAAAAGGTAATATATGTTTACTGTGTTTCATGACTATTTTTTAATGAGTTTTTTCAATTATTAGGTAACTAATATAATATAACCTAATTATACTTGTTCGATGCAATTTACTTCTAGATAGTTAAAAAGCATGATATACAGGAAGATTTTATATAAAGCGGGTATATCCAGTTATGTTTTGACAAGCTTTAATAGATAAAATAAGATAAGATGGTATGTATGTATGACATAATAGGGGTTTGCCATTCTGATTTTTTTTCTAAGGTATTAGTATAAGGTAAGAGTCTCTTTTACATGATCCTTTTTTACTTTGAAGATAGTATTCACAATACTTTATTGTGTAGTAGTTATGAAACAATGATATTGTAAAGATCTAAACTTTTTTATTTAATTTTATTGGTCTGTTTGCAGAATCTAAATAACTAATAGTAAGATTAACAGTCATTTTTAAGACGTAAAATTTCATAAATATGACACACCTTTGAAAATAATGAAATTTTAACGCAATATTTTGAGTAGTTTCATAACATAGCTTATAACAAATAAAATGTTTATTGTTTCCTCTCTAAACACTACTTATCCTTTATGTTAATTAATTTGAGGCGTATACTGTTGAAAAGCATGTAATTATCCGAATCGGGTAATTTACATGAAACTTATATCTAAAAAGAAGGTCCATTCTCCATCTAAGCTCCATATACCTTGAAAAATGATTGAATAAACATAAATATTGAATATAAAATGCTTACTATGATACTTAAAGATATTAAGACGACTTCCTTGTGCTTTTAATGTCAAAAAAGAATCTAAATATTATGATGAAATCTACGACACCTGGAGGAGATTAAATATTTAAAAAAAAAAAAAAAATCTATACCAGCACATAACCACAACTTTAGAAATATGAATTCTTCTATTGAACCAATTAGTTTGGTTTTTGATCCTGACTATAATCCTTCAACTGGAAATTTAACTTTCGTAGCAGCATATGGTCCTTCTAGCATAACATTCGGTGAATTACAATATCTAATCAACACCAAAATACGACAATCTATTGTATTTGGTGTCTGTTGCGGTGCTTCTATAATCACATTCATTATTATGTGGTTAGTATCTAAGCGAAAAAAAACCCCAATATTTATTTTGAATCAAATGTCATTATTTTTGCTCTTCTTACAATCTGCTTTTTATTTTAAATATATTCTGTCATCTCAATCCTCTGTCACTTTAGCATTAACACAGTTCCCCCAGATGGTTCATAAATACAATTTACATGTCTCAGCTGCTGCAGATATCTTTAAACTGTTATTAGTGATATGCATCGAATGTTCTCTTGTCTTCCAAGTTAAAGTCATATTTTCAGGTGACAGTTTTAAAAGAATTAGCTACCTTCTCTTAATAGCTTCAATTGCCATTGGATTAACTACCAGTGGTATGCTTCTAACTGCAGTTGTTATGATAATAAGGAGTATTTATACAGGGGTAACCAATAAAGGTAATAAATATTATAATGTTGCCAATATCTTATTTGCTAGCTCAATTAATTTCATGACTTTTATTTTAATCATTAAATTGATTTTGGCTATACGTGCTAGAAAATTTCTAGGGTTAAAGCAATTTGACAGTTTCCATATTTTACTAATTATGACTTGTCACTCGCTAGTTGTACCTTCTATTTTGACAATTTTAGCATACGCGTTACAATCTAATACAGATGTATTAGTCTCAGTGTCAACCTTACTAGTGGTTTTATCCTTACCCTTATCTTCAATTTGGGCAGGATCTATTAATACAGCATCAACTACTAGAAGTTTTAAAACAGACACAGCATTAACACCTACTAGATTCTATCCTACAGGAATTGAAAATATATCATCCCCAAGTACCATTTCCAGTCCTACTTCTGAATCCTTTCCATTGAATATAATTAAAAGATTCATATCAAAAAACAAACAGAAAATTAAGAAGAGCAATGCAAGAGAACACGACGATCCTTCAATTCTAGTAGGGATCCATAATGAAAAACATAATTCTTTAGAAGAATATTCAAATAATATCTTCTACGGTATGTCATCAGATTTATCTTCTGATAATTTAAAAGATGAGAAACCAGTAATGAGGAAACAAACAATCGATGTATCTGATACTAAAATGGACGCGTCATTTACTATGTATACGCCTAACACACAAGAAGATGTAGAGGCTAGAAAATTTTGGCTAGCAAGTGATGAAAATAATGATTCAAACAGACTATTGGATTAAGTAATATTATTAGGCAATATGTTAAGTTTTCATAAATTTTAGTTCTCTTCCTTATTAATTAAGTATTAAAGTCTATGTAACTCCCCTTTCAAATATATTCTATATTTGTTAAATATCACATATATTAAATTTAGACGTTATTATAAGTACTATGAATATATTAACTAAATATTCAGACATCCGTAGAATAACCATCCACTTAGTATATTTGTAATATGATGTAACCAAAAAAGATTTCTGATACCATAAATTGTTGAAAAAAATGCAGTATAAGTGATTAACCCCAGTAAAATAAACCAATCAATCGATCTACTGTAGATTGGAATGCGGAACTTTGAATTAACTATCACAAATAATATAAATGGGAGTATAGCTAAAACATTGTGATGAGAGTTTAATGTTGTCTCCCATTTAACAGCAACATTGTGGAAAAATACTATAACGATAGGAGTGTCAATAATCGCTATGATTATTATATATAATAGAATAGAAACATTATAATTTTTAACATTCTTCCAAAATAAATGTTCATTTCCTGCCTCTTGATTATAATGAATTATTGCCCTGATGCATGTTACAGACTGAACAAAAACCATCAACAAAAATGCCAATTGATAAGGAATATAGAAAAGCACCGCAGTTACCAAGATAATACAGCCTAGAATCCTTCTTTTGTCAAAAATTCTCTCATCCACAGTATAAACATTGACTTCAATCCTTTTCAAATTATGTTTTGTAACTCTTGATATCACATACTCGAGGATGTCAAAGAGCTTTCCAAAAACAAAAATTACACCAACCGTCATTAAAGTAAATAGTAACCCGATAAAACTAGAGAATAAATCTCTGATACCCAAGTAATAATAATTGTTATAGATATGTAACTCTTCAGAAGCAAATGGATCATTTAACTTCACTGGATCAAAAAGATATAATATTCTTTCAACACATTTGTTATTAACAATAGGACTTAAAATTACAGATCCTAATAAAAGTAGGTATCCAAACTTTTGAATGATAATACCAATAGTCTCTTGAAAACTGATAAATTTATTTGACGTTTTAAAATAATAAAATTGATAAAATAAGATAAACGACATGAAAGTAGCTAGAAATGAGGCTATTGCCAATCTATACCTTATAAATAGTAACTTTAATGTTAACCCCCAATTAATTTTTAGGTGCATCTCAATATCAGCATCTGGTGGGATGGTTAAAGTGAATGACAACATTCTTGTCTGAGTTTCATCAATAGGAATAAATGGGGCCACATTGTGCATAGTTACTCCAAGTTCTTTCAATTTTCTAATATTAACATGCCATTTGGTCTCGAACGGCTCAAAAGTATTTTGCCTCAAGAATGGTTCAAAAAGATCGTTATGGTCTTTCTCTTCAGAAAAGACAATTAGCTGATAAGATATTAGACTATTCCAAAGATTAGGGAAATCCCATGTTTTAGTAGTAATACCAGACCCTGAGTGTAATGATATTTTTTCATTGCCCAATAATATATTTACAGGAGTGGTGTGTCTAATTTCATTTCTTGGCTCATCAGAGAGTGTGAAAAATAAGAAATTAGAATTCTTAATTTCCTCTTTTGGTGGTTTTTGAATAATAATAAAGTCATATTTTTTCAAAGCATTGCCTGATATAGATAACATCTTAAAAGGGGTCTCATCTTCATCCCATGAGGCATCTGCTGGCGAGTTATTGTTTATGGTAGATCTTGGGATAGTCAAGATATCTTCATCAGCAGATACACAACTAATGTTTTCCTGAGAGTCTATTGTAGGTGTTTTCTTACAAAAGGTAACATGTGAAGTTGATACTGATGTTAATAAATTAAATGTCCAATCATGTGAGCCATTACTTGAAGGTATAATAACTTTAGTATATTCTGAAATTGTGTCATAATTTTTTTCATCTATATTTAAATGTGTGTTGCCTTCAACAACACTTATTCCAGACTCATAAGTAACATCAGGTACTTTGCTAGAAATTTCTGGATTAAATAACCTTTTAGTTTCTCTAGCATAATTTTCAAAACCAGACAGAAGATATTTTTTTGATAGTTCGATTCTTTCTTCAAGCGGTTTTGTTTTAGAATGACAAGTACTGTCAACTATTTCCAATAGTAATTTGGCTAAAACATGCCTTAATTGTTTGCACCAAACAATGGCCAGGTGGTCAATTGGTGTCCAAACAGTTGGAATTGTGGTAGTAAAAGTGGTAAACCCATTCTCAGGAGGTAGTAAATCAGCTACAAATGCATAATCCGCAGGCAAAATATCATCAGAGACACCACCAGTAATAGAAATCAAAGTAATATTTCTACTGAAAAACGAATTCTCATCATTAAATTGAGTCACCCAATAATCATCTATCTTCCGATATATTTTTAAGATATCACCATCAAATGTCACTGGTGATATGGCATGGGGACTAGATAAAGTCAATATAGTGTTGATAGAACCTGGAATGTGGTTTTCTAAAGTCATCATCAATCTTGTTACAAGCCCACCCATTGAATGTGCCACAATTATTACAGATTCTGGTAAAGGCATATTATAGGAATATGATCCCTCATATAAGGATAATATATAGGAGATTGCGTCATTCAGATATTCAGCTTGGTCTAACATAGTTTGACCATGAAATGCAGTAAAATCTTCATTAAAATCAGCAGTAAAAAAATCTAAATTTCTAGTATTAATTTTATTATCCAAGGTATCCTTGGAATCAAAATAAATATTAGCAGATTCTGCAGCAATTGAACGAGCTTGTTTAAAACTTCCTGCATTTCCAGGAATAAAAAGAACAGGTATCCCATCTAACTGGATTTCATTACCATTTAGAGGATCTTTATCTTTACCTTGTTCTCTATAAAGGTATAAATGGTATTTATGAGCTAATCGTGTGAATCTTGTATCAAACCCGTCTACTCTAGCATAGGATGGATACATCCAAATAGGTCTACATTGTTGTGCATCAGGCCCTGTAAATTGTAAATATTTGCTTAGTACAATTAATAAAAATATAAAAAATATCCCAATATAGGATATAAATATGCATTTTTTGCTATAGTAAGCACCATGATATAATGCTTTATTTCCATAATTATTATTATTATTACTTATACGATTGTTGTGGCTATTTTCACTGCTTCTTCTTTTATTACCTGCTAAAACAGATCTAGAAGTTCTTGAAAAAACGTTTCTAAACCACATTACATAATAATCCATCAACTGACTAGTTGAGGTTACGAGTAGCAAAACCACCTATCTGATTTCAGATTCAAGTCGCTAATATCTGGCGGAGTTGTAGCTATATATTATGCTGATATCCTCTTATTTCTTCTCTTCTCTTCAAAAGTATGTATATATTTTTGTTAAGAAGTTTTGTTTAACTTCTGCGAATTATTTTTTTTTAACTTTTTTTAAGATATTAAACAGTCTCTGTCTTCACAGATATTCACCTGTTATACAGGAGGTATTGAAAGATAAACAAAGATAATTGGTGAAAGATACTCTGCCAATTAGGATGATGTGATACTGTAATGCCGTCAATTTCTTAATTAAATGGATGATAAATAGTGAAACCTGTTAATTGTTACTATTCAAGGCCATAATAAATACAATTTTGTTCGGACAAAATATAGATAAATACATGAGAATCTTATGTGAAAATCTTGCAGTTATTGTCTATCTATTTTTATTTATATTTATATATAAGGAGTATGTGAAAATTTATTTATATATATCACAGAAAACATATGTTAATTGATACACCAATGTAATAAATTGGATTATATGTCCTTTAGAATGGAATGAAGTAAGGATTATTGGTACTCATAAAAATAAATAACGTAATGATACAGGTTTGGTACTTTTACAAGGTAAAAGTAACTCAAAATGGGGTTGATGGATATATTAAATACACGTTAGCAATAAAATTGAATAGTAATGATATAACAACATGAGATAAAATAGTCTTAATGCAGTATAGTGTTAATGGTAATAGTCAAAACAAGGATAGAAAGAATAACCTAACAGCTAGCTCTAGCATGAATGTTTCATCTCTAGATTCATGTGTTATTTACCTTTTCTTGAGATATACTAGGTGCTTTGCTTTCATTCTTTACCTTTGGTGTTTTAGACGTTTGTCTTGAATTGCTGTTGGACTTTTGATTCGAATTGGATACATTCTTGGGGAGAGTTTGAATCTTTTGTAATTGTTGTTTTTGAATCATTTTCTGTTGTTGTTTCAATTTATTGATATATTCTCTGCGGAATTTTAGAGTGGCTTTTCTTAATTGTTCATATGATTTTGTTCCTAGCATAGTACCAAATCTAATGACTTGTGTTTGATTCGAAATTTGATTCAAATGTGATGGGCTCTCTGAAAATTTACTCCCATATTCATTCAATGGAGAGTCATATTTCCATTTTTCATATAATCTTGTCAATTCATCGGCTTTGGATTCGTATACATCTATATACTCATCAACTTTATTTGTTTCCTCCTCAATTGCATCAAAATCAAAAAATTGATTCATCATTTCGTTCCACTCATTTTTATTCACTTCAGTAGAGTTATAATTTGGTTTTCTATCAATGTACTGGATATTATTACGACCGTACCGTCTTCTAAATTTAACTGGGTACTCCCTTGAATGAATCTCGTTATGTGTTTGGAAGGGGTTATAAACTTCCACTTTTTTAATGTATGATAAGTTATCATTAACTATCTTTTCACCATTTTCGTTAAAAACATTAATATCTTTTGTGTTTCCTTGAAGGTAGTTATTAAAATTTGGAACATAGTAGGAATTATCAATAGAAAATTTAGATGATGCAACTGATGCAAATGGAGCTGTTGCAGGATCTACATGTTTTGGTAAAGTGATATCAAACACTGGGTTAAATGGATCGTCCGTAAGATTAAAGTATTCATCACCATCCTCAATTTTCCGTTTCTCCATTCTATCATGGACGAACTTACGTGCACTTTTCTCCTTTTGATTCAATATCATGTCAACATCATCAAGAATAATATCAGGAATCTTACAGGATGGTAATTTGACGTAAACATGAGTGGCAATTGACGGTTGTTGTTGTTGCTGCTGCTGTTGCGATTTTTGTTCCTGTTTCTTTTGAGATAAAGCTTGTGCTTTTGATTTCGCTTCAGCTTTAGAATCAGACGATTGGACTTGTAATTGTTCTAATTGTTGTTTAGTTAATTTTTCACCAGCTTTGGCTAACTGTTCTAATTGTTTCTTTGTTAACTTAGTTCTGCCATTACGTTTTGTGGTAGTGATAGTGGTGGTAGTATTGGTTTCAATAAGATTTGTAGATGAGGCTTTTTTGTTATTTTTATTATTATTATCATTATCAATATGCTTATTAGTGGATATAGGTAAAGACTCATTAACATTGGTTGATTTAGCAGTGGTTGATTGTAAAGAAGCAAGTTCAGCATTCTTTCTTAATATGGCTTCAGCCTCCTCCTTTTCAATTTGTTGTCTTCTCTCTATTGTCAATATATTTGGACGTCTTCTCTTATGATTGATTAAGTCATCATCATCACCACTAATATTTAAAGATCTTTTCAAAGATATAATCTTCAACCTATCATCCAAAATGTTAGATTCACTTTGTAACAATTTATATGCGTTCAATTCACGTTTAGCTACAAGTAAAGCCATATTCTTGGCATGTTGCAGTTCTCTATACAACAATTTTAGTTTGTGACTATTAATGACATCGATTCTACGTGTTTTTCTTGGATGTCTAACTTCACGTCTACGAAAACAAACGTATGGATCAACTTCTTCCCTTTCACCTGGTTTTTCAAATTTTAATTGTGGGAAAATTTCACCACCATTTGCATCAATTTTTCTTAATTTCCAATGATCATAGATATCGTTCCCATAGATTTCAAGCAACTGGTGAATTGGTCGTACAGTATCTATCTGTGTTGGATCGTATAATGTTAGAAACTTTTCATCCGTTGAATAATTCAATTCATGAGCCAATTTTGATTTCAGACCAAGATTAGCAAAGTTCAATTTCAATAAAGTTGGTTTTAATTCAGTAAAGGATAGAATGCTCTCTGGGTCCATTGATAGAAACGGTTGTCTCTCTTTGATGCCATGTTCAAAGGCAGCACATAATAATTCAAATTCATCCTCGTTTAATGGTTGTTTATCAGATACGGAATTAGAGTTACTGTCTGCTATTTTTTGATTATAATTCTTTAAAAATTCATCATCTATTTCATCCATGTTGTAACTGATACCACAACAATCTTCTACAGTAGCGGAAAATTTAATGTAATTTTTTGATTGAACAAAGTTCCCGTGATAAAAAGAGTTGAATTCATCCCAGTTTTGTTTAGTGGAAGGCGTGGGGATGTACGCCCTCTCATTATTCTTTGTCTTGTCATCATCAGTTGTGGTGTCATGCGAATCAAATTTCTTTTGCTGAGTCAATATTCTATGTAAATGGACTTCTTTCTCCTCACTCTTTTCAACACCAGTCTCAATATGATCAACAACATCACGTTGTTGTAACTCATTTTGCTCTAAATTTTTCAAGTCATTGGGTAAAAAAATCTTCAATTTTTGCTTAACAGAGATTTTTCTATGTCTAGACCTTGTATTTAATACAGTTCCACTAACGTTAGGAACCGAGGGACTACTACCTTTATTACTTACACTCGCACTATTATTAGAACTATTCAGGACTTCATTTTTCTTCTTGTTGTTATTGTTATTTTCACTCCTATTGTTCTTATTTTTCTTGTTATTACTAGTACTGGCACTGCTTCGCGTTGCCATGGTAATACAGCGATCACCTCACACGACTAAACAGAATCGAAATTACGGGAAAAAAACAAAAAAAAGGAGCTTGTTCCTTGAAAATGCTAAAGTGACGTCTTCCTCCTGCAAAAATTTGTATCAACCGGGTGGATAGAAAAACTAACAGGAAGCAAAAAAAAAAAAAAAAAAAAAGAAAAATTCAAATGGTAAAAAGAAAGTTAAAAAGCGCCGAGTTTTGTTTTGTTTTTTTTGTGGAAAATGGTGAATGTATGTATGTGTACTGAGCGGTATGGTAATAGTACAATATGCTGTATATGCGTGTATGTATATGTCTATATGTGCCGTGTAGTCTACAATTGAACACAACAACAATATCTATTGATCATGAGAACCTCTTTTTCAATAGTCTATTTATGAGTGTAGTGCTGTTTTTTTCTTCTTAGTCGCTTGTATAACAACCACAAAGAGGCTGGAATGTAATAGTATAATCCAATCGCGTACTGGAAAGGAGAATGTTGATGGGGCGCAGGTAGGTAGCGATGGGTTGAAAAGAGGTAGTTTGTTTGTTTGTTTGTTTTTATATTTGGTTCCTATATGTATCTTGTCTGTAAGTGAATACAAGGCATATATGTATGTATGATGAGAAATCGTTGTTGTTAGTAATGCTGCATATCATCATTATTACTGTTGAACCGTACTATATTGTCGTGGATCATCTCCTCCTCCCCTTTCCAACGTTGTTGTTGTTGTTGTCGTCGTCGTCGTCGTTGTTTACAGGGGAACGGGTGGCGAAAAAATGAAAATAAAAAAAAATTTTTTTCCTCCCTTGTCTTCCCGCTTCTTCCCGAACTCACAATAAAAATTTGATAAAAAAACTGCGTTGCAAAGGAATCGAATTGGAGACACAAGTCACGTGTAATATCCGGGTAAGTTGGTGTATGGGTGTGGAAAAGCAGTTTTTTTTTTTGGCTGGATTTTTAATAGCTAATGGTTGAGATGAGAGCAGATGAGCTGAGATGAGATCAGATGAGATGAACTGCAAGTACATGAAAAGTGGCAATTTGAACAAGTTTTAAAACTCTGCTTGAGCCCCTATATATAATGTACATTCAAATTATCCACATGTTTGTGTTGGCCATTTAAGAAGAATGAAAAGTTTAAAATATATTTTTGATATAATCCAGTACTAATGGACGATCAGGTAGATTTTTTAATATCTTCAGTTGAAAAAAGTTTAAAGAATTTACAAAATAAAAAAGCTTTCCTAGAGGAACAGCAATTACAATATTATAATATTCATGATAGATTAATATCTTTCAAATCCAATAAAGATTATGACGACCTTTCGCTCGAGAATGATGATGAGTGTGGAAACAGTGAGGGTATCAAAGGTTTGATACTTGGTGACGTCATTGTTTCTTCCAATAAATGTTTTTTGAATTTGGGTTATGAATACTATGTTGAAAAAGATTTCAATGAGGTCTTAGATTTTGTTAATGAAAAATTGAGTTTAATGAGTGAGGCTATTGAACAATTTACATTAAAGATAAATGAAGCAGAGTCAACTTTACAAAATCTGAAAGATGTATCTAATAATATTAATGAAGATGAGAATAACTTTGATGATGTTGAAGAATTTGATACAGAATTTCCCACGATGGAAATTAGAGAAGACCTAGATGACGAAGGGAATGTTATCAATTCTAGTATAAGGCCTACAAATTCCACAAAAAAAGAGCAGATGGATTCTAATAAGAGTAAAGAATTAAATGAGGATGCTGAAGACATACAGGAGAAAGGGAAGGGAAGAATAAATGAATTTGAATCAAATTTAAGAGGGAAATTATTAAATAATAATAATAAGGATGATCTCAAGGATACTACTATTTATAAAAATAAAATTGAGCCTGATACTATTTATACGTTTGCCGATTTAGTTCGACAGATGGAGGAACAGGATACTCTTGAAGATGGAGAATTAGATGAAAATGACGTTGAATATGATTATGATAAATTGGATGATTATATGGGGAGTTTGAATATAAGAGAAAATGAGGAAGAGGGACAGGAAGAAGATTATGACGATGATGATTATATGTTTGATGGACATATGACTATGGTCCCTGGGTTATCTGGTCAATCCTCTTTTATGAAACAAATTGCTAAGTTAAGAGCTCAACGTAATCCTGTCAATGATAAAAGTAATAACATTAAAGTAGTCGGTGATGATAATGTGGACAATGAAACGCAATCATGTAAGAAAGCAAATCTGAAACCATTGAAAAAATCAGCTGATAAGAAAATTGAAACTAAATCTATTTTAAAAACTCGATCAGATGTAAATAAAGATAACAGATCAATGGGAAATGACATTAAGAAGAAAAAGAGTAAGAAAAGTGTTGGTTTTGCTGCTCAATTAGATATCCGTGAAGTAGAAAACTTTAAAGAAGAGACTAAAAAACAAACACATAATTTATTCCCATCTATGCAACAATTAGTTTATTCAAATTTGGTTGGAGTTAAAGATGAAGATATGATAGATGATACAAATAATCCTAATGTTAATTACTTCGATAGTGACCTTTTCGCAAGTATGCTTGGAATTAAAGGAGCTGAAGAAATACATGATAAATATTCTGGTGTTGTGGAGAAAGATGGTGTTTCAAATGATAACGACGGCATACACCAAGAAAAAGTGACAGTAAAACCAAAACGTGTATCTAGATTTAAAAAAGATGTCCTTGGGAAAAAATCTACTAAATATAAATTAGTTAATCAATATGAAACTAGTAAAAGCAATAATGGGGATGATGAGGCGTTTGTTTCAACAGATATTGTAGAGAAAGATATTATTGGAGAAATACCCAATAGTTCTGATAAATTTTTTGAAAATACAATGGTAGAGAGACAAGTAACTAATGATATAATTGAGAAAGATGTTATAATGACAGATATCATAGAAAAAGACGTTATTGATGAATCATCTTTTGATAATAATAATATTGAAAAGAATGTTGTAGAACATAATGATGTTGATGAAATTACAAATAGACCAGTTATGGAGAAAATGGTTGGTACTTTTAAGGTATCGAATAACAAAAAAGCTTCAAAGCAACACAAAATTGATAATGGAACCACACAGTCATCTAAAGAAAATGAGGTCAAATCATCAATATTTAAAAAAAATATGACCTCATTGCAAAGGCCACGTGCTAAACCACAAGTTAAACAGTCATTAATTACTCCAGAAATGTTAGATGCTTATGAAGAATTTGAAACACCTCTGAATGAGCTAAAACAGGAAGAACCTAAAATAATTGAACTTTCGGAAAATGATGATGATAATATTAGTAAAAAAAAGGAGAAATTAATAGAAAATGAGGAAGTAGAGGAAAAAGAAGAGGATATTCGAGATGTATTTCCAGAGGAAATTGCAAATGCGATCTTGCATATGGGTAAAAGTGAAGATGATGTACATGTGGCAAATGTGGATTATAGTGCATTAAATGATAACCTAGATGATATGGTTAAGGCATATACATTAGGGTTGTATGATGATGATTTAGAAGAGCATCCGGGTACCGTTTTAGAAAAGCTAGAGGATTTTACAAATTATAATAGACAAGTTGAATCACTGAAGGATGTTATAAAGGATTTCCAAAGAAATAACCCTATGAGGTCAGATATAGATGAAGAATTAAAGGATGATAATAATGATGACGATTGTAAAATTATGACAGATGAGATCCGTGAAAGAGATGTTCCTGAAGATTACTGTGAGGTTGAGGAGAGCTCAACCAGTATTATAAATGATGATTATGGATTGAATGTTGATAACTTACAACATGCTGTTAATTTGGAGTATCATAAGCTAAAGGAAACTTTGTTAACCAAATTACAAGAAGAATCCAGACAATTCTTTGGTGACGAGAATGTACACTTATACAGTAATGATTCTACATCTGAAATGGGACTGGAACCAATTGATGCAGATGGGAATCCGATTAAAGTAAGTCGTTTTAAGTCTCAAAGAATGAAACTAAATATTTAGGACCCAACATATTTTGCTCTTGCGATATAAAACCACCCTCCAATTTTTTTTACTAGTGCTAACTGTGTAAAGAATTTATCCGTTAGAAGATATAGAATTGATATGACAACAAGCTATATATTGATTAGAGACAGCATACCATAAAAGTTATTTTAATGTATTTAATGGGCTAAGTGTTAGATTCTGAAGTTTTTAATGGTATTAATGATATCTTAAAGAATAATCGTAAGTAATTATTTCATAAAGTTTTTGTTTGATTATGAAAACTTTCCCCATTGACTAATTAGTCTTCTTTGAATATTCCGAGATCCTTAGGGATAAATTTCCTTCTCGGTATGGCTAGTTTTCTTTTATTCTTATCGATATCCAAAAATGGAAAGATTACAAAAAAAAAATTATTTGGGTGTCACTGTGTAATTTCTGATTGTGTAAAAATGTCACATATCTATAATTGCTTGAAAAGTTTATATCGTTTGGTAAAATTTTGTGCAGACTCTTTTTAACAGTTAAACTGTGTGGTGCTATTTCCTTTAATAATGAAAGTGTTGTTCAATAAAAAATAATCTTGGCACTTTCTTGATGCAATATTACATTAGTTTTGGTCTCGTAGAAATATAAACGTAGGTAATTTTAGCGCTATAATTGAATCCTTGATAAATTTATAATACATATATATTAAAAAAATGTGTAACTTAATAGAATGGTTTATGAAATTGTGGAAAACACAATTCATAGACATAATCTGTCATTATTGTGTACAGTATATCTGTTTTCTTGTATTTACCTTCATTGTTATTTGATACAGCCTTGCTTCTTTGCTTAATTAGAAAACTAATAAGAAGAATGCAACATATAATAGAGGGTGTCTTATACATCACCAACCAGAGGTAAACCATATTTAAGGTGAATTTATCATGTGAAAATAAGCAGAAAGAACTTGAGTTGGCATTTTTGTATTTATCTTTCGATTATGTCTGTGAAGCCTTTATTGAAGGAACAGTAACAGAACTATGTTTAAGAACAATGTTGATCAGGATAATATGATTGGAGACGATTATTTTAACTTTGAAGACTTAGATAATACATCTAACCCTTCTATAGGGTTCGATAACGAGAGGAGTACCTTCAGTTTTGTATCGGGATTGGAGGAGAGTAATAGCGATAACGAGGGAGCTCTAAGTTCAGATATTTCAGATAAAATAACTATCCAGCCAATAATAAATTATTTATCTGAAATATATAAAAAATTAGAAGGATTACTTTCACATAGTAACAAAACACTAATGGAAATTACGCCTTATTCACAGTTATTTTTTAAACAACAGGAAGATGAATTAATTGATCAGTTCAAAAATACTTTAAATACTTTATCTCGTTGTATTATTAGTAATGAATCTAGTACTGTTTCGAAATTATCGGGTTATCAAAGCTCAGAGCCTTTCTTGCATAATAGTCGGTCTCTGGAAGGGTGTTTAGACAAGTTTGATACAGGTAGACCTTCCTTGTTACACCAAGATACATTACCTAATTGCGGTGTGGTACTCATGAAATGGCCTAGATCGATTGAGCATTTATGGGAAGAATATTATAAGGTTCCTTCTGAATGGTCAAACGATAATATAAAAGATTATTTAGTGAATCTAAGAAAGATGGGATACAGTTTGAATTTAAGGAAAAAAATTTTAAACCGTAACATATCTATTGCTGAATTGGAGGCTAAATATGGTTCCTCTTGGAGAAATAAAGATAAAAATTTTTCACGTCAAATTAATAGACGTAAAAAGATATGGAATCTAATTGAAAGAGGTTTAAAAGATGGCCTTTCTTTAGATGAATGTATCAGGGTATTGGAAAAATATAGTCATGATACCCATAAAAGTTTAAGTTCTTATTATAAAGGTTTCCAGTTTTCTTTGTCAGAACTTAAACATTGTATGGATCAAGAAACAATTTAAGAATACTGGCACTTTTCTATTAATCCTGGTACCTTTGTAAATATATTTATCACCAGTGAAGATACAGTTGAATCAAGGACAAAAGACATGTATAATTCATTACTGGAAAGTGAATAAAAAAAAAGAAAAACTTTTTTTAATATTTTTTTTGCATTTTAATATATTAGATATTCAATTCATTATGTAAGGGGTTATCTCAAGTAATATACTAAAATATGGATATTAATTATATATAAACACTTACAAATTATATAGTTATTGATTCTAATTAGTAAGCCAATTATATAATTCTTATTATAGTTGTGGAGTATTCTCTTCTTCCTCTATTAGGTAGAACCTAATAGATCTAATAAGAATGTTAATGCTGATAATTACCTCTGGCACACTCTCTCAATAATCAGAGGTCTCTTAAAATAAGTTTCTCCGTAATTTGCCACTACGGTCAATCCGACGATCACTCGTTCGAATACACTCACAGCCTAGGCCCAGCGTTTCGGGCTGTTCCAAGTCCTTCGCCTCGACATCAAGCGTTATCTGCGGACTACGTATTTCAGGATTTTCCAATTAGGGCTTCTTACACATTAAGTTAATATACAAACATATGAGAATGTCATGTATATATACATACATATATATATATCTATAAGTTTATACACAAAGTAAGTGGTGTTGAATAGATTTCGTAACAATTATAATTTATTCTCTTCCTTTCTATTTCGATCATCTATTTAATCGTATAAATCTTCGTCTAGTCTAGCTGCTGGGTTATTTTCAATGAAATCTAAGGAGACTTTATGGCCTAATAATTCTCTGATGTTTTGAACCTTATATTTGATCATAGTAGGTCTTTCTAAAGATAAACCCCACCCAAGGACTCTTAAATTTCTTGGAAGACCCATACTCTCCAACATTTCTGGTCTGAACATACCAGAATTGCCGATTTCAACCCACTTACCTAAACCTTCATGCCATGAGAAGATTTCCATGGATGGTTCGGTGTATGGATTGTAAGTTGGCTTGAATCTTAAACCAGTAACACCCATTTTAGCAAAGAATTCTTCCATGAATTTGATTAGATCACCTAAAGTAATGTTGTAATCAGCTAAGACACCTTCGACTTGATGGAATTCAGCTAAATGGGTGGCATCGACAGCTTCGTTACGGAAAACACGATCGATAGAGAATAATCTAGTTGGTTTTGGATCTTTAGCTAATTGATGTAACATGTTTGCAGAGACAGCAGTGGTATGGGTTCTTAAAACTAATTTTTGACATTCAGCTTCCTTCCAGGTATAACGGTACCCAATGGAGTCAAACTTACCATTTTCATGAACTGCTTTGATATTCTCCATATAAGTTTTATCTTCAGGTAGGTCTGAAGTAGATGGATCTTTAATGTAAAAAGTGTCTTGTAAATCACGAGCAGGATGTTGTTGTGGAACGAAAAGGGTATCGAAATTCCAGAACCCGGTTTCCACGTATCTGTTAGTTGGCATTTCAGTAAAACCCATGGAGAAGAAAATTTGTCTGAACTCTTCTCTCACTTTGTTCAATGGATGCAAAGCACCAGATTGTGGTGGTACACCTTGTGAGTTGAAATTATATGGCTTGAATTTCAAATTCTTGTACGAGTTTGTAGCAATCATATCAGAAGTTAAATCAGTTTCTAATTTAGTCAATTCCAGAGAAAACTCAGGACCCTTCACGACATGGAAATCAGTTTCTTTTCTTGGGGTTACCAATTTTCTTTTCTTCAAATCGTTAATAGTCTTAGCATCTAACTGATTGGCTGGGTTTTGAATAGCAATTAATTGATCCTTAGTTTCATCAGCCAAATGGGAAGTTATGTCTTCATCACCACTAGCAATTTTTTCAGATAGGACCAATTCGTTTTCTGGAGTCTTTTTGATCCAACCATTCTTGAAAGCACGAGCTTGACCTACTTTACCATTTTGTGGACCCAACTGAGTCATAACATCCTTTATTTGTAATTTACCTAACTTATTAATTAATTCAACCAATTTAATTTCATGAGATCCATTTTCGACGATATCCTTCCCCTCACTAGTCAGATCGTAATAGATGGTCTCAGATTTAGTATAATCCAATTTAGAATGAGCTTTTAGAGAGTTCAAAGCAGACAAAACATCTTGAGATTTAACATCTGGGAAAACAGATAGAGTAGATTTAATTTCATTTAATTCATCTAACTTCTTTAAGATATCCAGCTGGAGTTGGGACATTGTTATGAGACGTTTGACAGAGTGGTGCCTTGCTTGCTTTTTAAGTTACACTAAGAGGTAGCAATTACTGAGGGCAACGGTTATAAATAAGATTTAGCTATATATAATGATAAGAGGTCAAAAAGTAGTCATGCTCGTATACACAAATGAAGAAGACAAAAAAAAACATTTTTCAGCAATTCTTCGAGAAAATTGAGACGAGTGACAAAAAAAAATTTGTTTCTTTTTTGAGATTTCTAGCAGTTTTCGAAAATAAAAATAAAAAAAGAAAGTAGGGTTACCCGGGGAAGTTCAAAAAAAAAAAAAAAGTAATTACGTCTATACAATTATTGACATACACAACTCATATTGAACGATTTGTATAGGTTAATACTACACATGCACATGTACACAAACACACACACACACATATATATATATATATATATATAATGTTGATGTCAATGATAGTGTCTATTAAAATTTATTAAGATGGCTATGCTATTTTATTTGGTTTTCTTTTTTTTTTTTTTCTTTTTGGTGTTTTTTGTTATTATTTACTTATTCCTTTTCTTTTTCTTGGATTTCTGAAGGTGTTAACTGAAGGTGATGGTTTAGAATTATTATTGTTATTATTTTGCTCCTTCAGTTTGTCAGGGCCCCATTCATTTTTACTATAAAGATCTAACTGTATATTTGCGTCTAATAATAATTCTTTTAATTGGAACCATTTTTGTTGTTCACGTTGTATCTGTCTATAATCATTCATCAGATTTTGCTGTATTTTACATAGAATAGAGAGTTGTTCATTCAGTGGAATTTGGCCATCTTCATTCTCATCTTCATTTTCATTTTCATCATTTTGTGAATTTGAATCGAAAGATTTTTGCAAAAACCTGTCATTCAAGGTATCTATGAACCGATCATGCATCTTATGTAGACTTGACCTATAGTATCGTGCTTTAATAGCGTCGATATCCTCATAATTGGGCGAATCCAGTACTGAAATATTACCTGGAGTATTTCTAATTACATCGTAATTAATCTTCGATATATCGTCTATGTTAATAACATGTCTTTTCTTAGGAAACAAACTTGCTTTTGTATTAAGATTGTGCATCGATGTGGTGGGGGTGGTTGTGTCTTTATGTTTTTTAAGGTTTTCAATATCTTTTGTATAATTTTTTATTGCTTGAGCAGCAAATTGTAATTGCTTGTCATTCTGTAATAATTCGTTGTATTTTTTATCTAACAAATCTACTGTGTTCATTATTTTGAGCTGTTCGTAGTATATTCTCTTCCTTTTAATTCTTAGCGATATGCCAAGTAACTAATTAAAACTAAAACACAAATGAAAATAAAAATACCAATTATGGCAGTATTCAATATTGCACAACCTCAACTTTTATTCAATATTCACGAAATCACTTACTTTCTTCCTCCTCTAGTATATTCTTCGTTTTAATTTTTTTAGTTTTAATTTTTTTAGTTTTTTTTTTTTTTCATTTTTTGGTTTTTCCGTTGTTTAGATGCTCTCACTTCTTATTTCTCTCCTATGACAAAAATAAAAAAATAATAAAAATAAAAAAATAAAAAAAAAAAAGAACTATCAAATAATATGAATACTTGAGCATGTAGCCTTACCTTCAAGTGATCCCAATCCCAAACATCCAATGTGGGGAAAAGGAAGAAAACAAACTATGAATCTTTTACATTATACTCCTTTTTTATTTTTAGTATATTTCTTATTTCCACTTTCCCTCTTTCCTCCTTTCTTCACTTGATTGACCCCCGTTGTCCCGCCATGAGTCTTCCACGTTAATGGCACTACTCTACGTGGATTGTGTCACTATCCTCCACAGTCCTCAACGTGTGTAAATAATAAAACAGCGTAACAGTGGGAAAACGAGGACAGGCTAAAATTTTTTTTTTTGTTTTCCTCTCCGCAATCTCTTTTTCTTTTTATTTTTTGTCTTTTTTTGTTTTGCGAGGATCGGAGGAAAAAGGAAAAAAAAAAGAAAGTATGTCCCCAAAGAAACAGTTTTTAAAAATTTGTAATGACCCTACAATAATAAATTAACGTGTGTCAGACTATTTTTTTTTTGTACACCAAACCCTAACAATACTGGTTTGAACAAAATACGATTGTTATCTATAAATAAGTTTACAAACAGTACTGAACACAGAGAGAGATTAGAACAATGTGAAGTTTACCACCAAACATCCCTTTTTTTGTGAATACGATACGAATTTTTGCTATCAATGTAACGTTTTACGCTCAGTTATTGTTATAGAACGTTTTTTTTTTCCTTGTTTCTTTCTCGCTCACTCGCCAAACATTCAATATACCACTAGACTTTGGGGGAAAGATATAAAGACACTGGTTATAAGGCCCATAGGTATTCCTAGATGGATGTTTGTTTATTTTTATTTATTTGTTTGTTTCCCCATATTTTTATAGATTTACAGAAAAATAAATACATAAGGGAGGCAAGTTGTTGTTAAGTTATCTTAATATAATTTTGTCATGTAAACGGTTAGGCCCCATGGTGTTTTCTATCTAAAACCCTAACATCAAAACACTGTAGAGCAGATCGAGCAACTCAAAATATTATTTTTTTCCTACCTGACTTTTCTTTTTTTCTTTCTTCCTTTTTTTATTTTTTTGGAGGAGACCACTTTTCCGATCTTTTAGCATGCACCCATACACTACGTCAGATCGAATGATAAGATCCGGTGCCGCTTTAATGATTGGTCAAAGATACAAAACAAACGTATTGGGAAATGCTAAGATTAAAGATTGGAATTCTGTGTATTCCTTAAAATTCTCCGGAAGATTTCAAGATTCTCGATTGTCTTATCCCTGCGAAATAAAACAACAACAACAACAACAACCTCCATTGTTCAAGGAATGTTTTGTTGTGCCAACAATTACATAATCTCTTTTCTTATTCTCCGGACAATGTCATTTTGGAACAAACAACCACAATTGTTACGTGCCCATTCTAGGAAATCATTAGATAAAACAACACAATGACTGTTCCTTTCCTTTTTCTTTTATATTTTGTTTTGTTTTGTTTTTCCTTTTTTAGTACTTTGCAAGGAGTGGTTGTGGACAAGATTAGATAAGATAACCACTAGATAAGATCTGCAACTGCCAACCACCCATTCTCTTTTTGTCTTCCCGCACACACACACACACACTCTCTCTCTCTTTCTCTTTCTCTCGCTGTTTTCTAACTCAGTTTCTTTCTCTTCTTATTTGTTTGTAAAGTATTCTTGACAATAACTTGTTTTTGCCGTGTGATATTCTTTTTATTTGACACGGTTCTACATTGGTCCTTTTTGTTTGTTTGTTTGTTTGTTTATTTATTTTCTTTCGTTCTTTTTTCTTTTTGCATTAGAATAGAAAGACGTAATTTAAAAAAAATAAAATAAAATAAAATAAAATATGACAATAATTACACCAGTAGTAATAATAATGGTCAGGAAAATAATAACAACAATTTTGTTTTCAGTAGAGGACTCATTTCTTTTTTTTCTTTGTTTTTGTCTTGTTAGTCATATTTGGCGACACATTTCCCTGGGTTTATTCTTTCTCTTTCTTTTTCTTTTTTCCCTTTCAACCACTGGCTGGACATATTATGGTGCAGATCCATTTTCCTTGAGAGACATAAGAAACTATATCTATATATATATATGTGTGTGTGTGTGTGTCTGTATGTAAGCCATAATCCAATTTGTTCATTGCTTCGATTTTCCATTGTCATAATGGAATTGAAAATAAATAAGTAAATGTAAAATGAAATATGAAATAAATAATTAAACCTTATTTTGGTTCTTTTCTTTCTTTCCTTCTTATTCTGTTCATATAGATAATCATTTAGTGCTGTAAACATTAAGAGTAAGCCATACCATTTCATTATATGTTATTAACATTAACTTACAAATATGAGACATTTCGATCAAACTTTGTTATTTGATTCTTTCATGAATATTCGTCAAGAGCAATCTTCAGATGTAAATAATTTAAATATCTACAATAACAACAACAACGGCAGCAGCAGCAATAATAATAATTATCACAATAACCATACTACTAATAATATTAATGTTGCTACCAATAATAAAAATATTAATAATAACAATTTGAGTAATGTAGATATTATACCTATAAAAAATTCAAAGATGGATAATAGGTCGCAGGAAGATATGGATATTTTCCAATTGTATAAAAAAGCTAAACAAAATTTGAGCCATAGCAATAGAATATTAAATTTAAGTTGGAGATTATATAAAGTTAGATCCAAACAAAGTGGTGTAAGCGGTGGCAACAATCAGTCTTTAATTGATCGATATAAAGTAGAAGATTCGTTCATTTTTCAAGGTTCTTCTGTTTTCAATCAGTATGATACCAATTCTGAATATCTTCTTCTAAATCACCAAAAGTTCGACAATATTAACTACAATAATGGTTATTCGGATAGCCACAATAACAGGAACACTAATAACAAGAATATTAATAACAACATCAATAATATTAATAACAGTTTGTTCAATAATATTCATTCAATAAACGACACAAATTCGAATTTTTTTATAGACAATGATAATTTCACTACTAGAGATAACGAGTTTGATATGTTTATTGAGGATCCCCCTTCTTCAATCCATGAATCCCTAGTGACTCCCTTGCCTATGGATATACCACAATCTTTACCGAACCATATGTTCCATTATTCCAACAGTTTCGATCAAGATCATACATCTTCATCTTTTATCTTCCAGCGTATGACACCATCAAGCCTAACTACAACCCCAATTACCAGTTTTGCTCCTACTCCGTCTGTTCCTTTGACTTCGACAACTACAACACTAGCGTTTAACGACTCGATGTCATCGAGAAATGAGGAGAGTATATCGATTTCTTTACCTAAGGCGAATGATCTATTAAAACAAAGGAGATCTGGAGGAGCTGCCAATACGGCAACGAAGAGAAGGGTAGCGACACGTACCAACAACAATAACAATAACACTAATAGTAATGGTAATTCTTCTTCTGTACCGACTAAATGTTCCAATTGTGGGACATACAATACACCGCTTTGGAGAAAGGATCCCCAAGGTAACTCTTTATGCAATGCATGTGGTTTATTTTTGAAGCTACATGGGGTGATGAGACCATTATCTTTGAAGACTGACACGATTAAGAAAAGACAACGTAATACAAATTCCAATAATACAAATAATACAAAGAAGAATTACAACGTCAAAAAAGTCGTAAGTAAAGATAAGAGCAATTTCGATTGGTTGAGTCTTAATCTATGATACATAAATGGTAATATATATATATATATATACATGTATGTATTATTTTTTCTTTTTGTATTTTATTTTTCTCTATAGTCATATATTGTTATATATATATATCCTGTATTTCACTAGAGCATTTATTTATTCACATTAACATCTTGTCGTTTGCTGACTCACTTCAATCTAAAAGGTCTTCTCTTTAGAGTAAAAATGGTTTTCGATAGAGATAAGATTTGTTCTCAAGTAATTTCGAATAAAAAAAATTACATTAAAAAGGAGAAATAAAAAAAAGATTGAAATGAAATATACAATCAAGAAGAGAACAGCAGAGCATTACGTAAAGGTATAAAAATTACTTAAGCTTATCGAAAAAGATAGAGTATCCAATATTGTATCGTTATTATCTTTGCTTCTAGACGGAAAAGAACTTGATCAATTTAAAAGGTATACGAGTAAGGGGAAACGTTGCAACATGGTTTCAACCCCAGAATTAAAGAAATATATGGATAAAAAAGTTATGTTAACAATAAATGCTAAAAGAAAAATTGCAGGTGTGTTAAAAGGTTATGATCTATTTTTGAATGTTGTTCTTGAAGACGCCATTGAAATTATACAACCGAATGATAACCAAAGCTCATCTATCCATAACAATTTGGGACAACAGACCGTAGTAAGAGGGAATTCTATTATAGCAATGGAGCCATTAGATACAGTAATATAGAGTTGTGTAAAAAGAAAAAAAAATAGAGAATATACATTATAATATATATGTATAAGTACATTTATAAACTAAAAAAAATAATAATAATAAAATATTAAAAAAAAAAGTGATTATGAATTATTTTCTGATTTCCATTTCAATACCGTGTTGATTGAAACCACACTTTTCGTAGAATCCAATGTTTTTTTCTTCACAATCAAGGATTACTTTATAACAACCATTGTTTAAACCATATTGTGACAGATGTTTGATTAATTTCTTGCCTAATTTTTTGCCTTGGAATTTGCCGTTCACAGCAATATCTTCGATATGGCCAGTTAATGCACCACCATGGATCAACTTTTGTTCAATAAAGATAGTCCCTACAGCAGCTACTTCACCAGTTTCATCACCATTGTCATTGACGGGAACTATTACAAAACAGTTGTATGCAGGGGTATCACGTTCAGGAAGCTTGTAAGTGGACCAGTATTCTAATACCTTATCAAATTTTTCTTGACTTAATGGTTCTACTTCAGTTAAGAATTTTAAAGCTTCTTTGACCTGCTGGAAATCCTTGGTTGTAATTCTTCTTATTTGAAAATCATTGCTATTAATTGACATTTTATATAATCCCCTTTGAAATAGTTTTCAGTGTTGTCCTTTGTTGTTTGTTAGTCTCGACTAATTCCGCCTATATTTTCTTTTCATTACCAACTTATTGAATGTGGCCAAAGAAACGTATATAACCTTCTGTAAGTTACCCTCAAGTAAATGTGAATGTAGAAAAAACTAATACATATCCACAACCCTATAAAATTGGAGTTAAGACAAAATATATTATGGTTACTAGTAGAAAACAGTAATACTTTCCAGAAAACGAGGGAGATGTGGATTATGGTGCAGTGCTACCCCCTTTATATTTTTCCGCCCCTGTAAGTGTTGAAACACTCTAATCACCATCTTTAAAACCTCTAAACAACAGACACCGCTTGCATTAACCTTCTATTATTAATATAAAAATAGAAATCTATAACGTCTACATATTATTCTATGGTACGAAGTATTTGTGTAGGACGTAATTACAATTATTTTTAATAAAAATAGAGTTTTGTAACGTGTTGTTATTCCAAGGAAAGCTTATGAGTGGTGTATGAACTTGCAAGATATAATGGTGTCTTGTCAAACTTTTGAAAGTTGAATTAGATAACGTTGTATACACAGGAGCAAAAAGTGAACTCATATAATTGCAATTTATTATCTCTCCATCTTGATTCATTTTTCGTGCATAGCTTTAACCCTATAACTAGTTTTATCTAGTTCAATTTAGTATCTTAAAATTTCCTTGTACTGCTGAATTGCAGTATGTTACAATGTATAGTAAGCAAACATTAAAACACAGTGTGATTTAATGTACTAAAGAATGAATTAATTTTTCAAGCATGATGTTGTATTATTATTATTATTATTAAACATTGTGTAAGAGGATGGCTAGTAAATACAATTAACTAGCTCTGAAATATATTTAAGATAGATGGTCTGTAGTTTCTGCAAGTATATTGTATGTTATTCTACGTCTTGCGACATTTGTTGTCCTGATGTTAGTTTAGACAACATACTGCACACTCTTCAGTCGACGACGACGTTCTTGTAGTTCATGTTAATAAATATATATATGTGTGTGTGTATCTGTGTATCTTTGTTTACTCAGTATATAGAGTATAGTTAATATATCATATACAGAGGACAACAACCAAGATTCATTTATCATATTTAGTATTCTTGAATAATCTATCTTACGTGGTAGGTCTTCATCCATTATAGTTCTTATGAAATCACCTTGTCGCACCAACAAAATATTGCTTGAACAAGCAAAAAGAAAGCCCTGTAGGGGGCTCGAACCCCTAACCTTATGATTAAGAGTCATACGCGCTACCGATTGCGCCAACAAGGCTTTTCTTGTTGGATTCTGGAAAATATTCTTTCTTTGTTATTTATCCAATAGTATCATGTGAGATGTTCTTTTATGGGCTATATGACAAGTAGTTTTTTGGAATATTACAGTATTATCAGGCTTTAGGAGTAAGGTTTTACTATTTGTCACATTAAACACCTTGTAGTTCTTTAAGGAATCAATTTTTAAAGGTCACGTGCGTGCACCCATACACCGCACACAGGATTATTTTGTAATTTTTTTTTTTTTTTTTTTTTTATTTTTCAGATAATTAAGCAA
This sequence comes from Arxiozyma telluris, assembly GCA_030571675.1. Lineage (NCBI taxonomy): Eukaryota > Fungi > Ascomycota > Saccharomycetes > Saccharomycetales > Saccharomycetaceae > Arxiozyma > Arxiozyma telluris. The sequence continues at coordinate 8,522 of JAJLYH010000035.1, read as the reverse complement.
ACCCATCAATAATTATTTTCGTTCTTCATAGAACAAACATCGAGCAAACGACCTTACCAAAACTGTTTGCAGGAAATACTTATATGAGCAAGGGGGTTTGTATTGACACATACCATTCCAACACTGTACACGGTATTTTGCAGGGATCACTGACTGCATCTTGGATTGTCTTTTATATTGAATAATAGAACAAGTACGTGTAAAACAATAGAAAATAAGCCACTTTTTCTATTGTTTTGTCCCTTTTTAAATTTTATTGCAACTTCGACATTTGGAAAAGAAAAAAGAAAAGAAAATTGTGATTTGGGTAAACAAAAAATTGGTAAAAAAAAAAATAAAAAGTAGCTCGCACTGAAATTCGAAATTTTGAATAATAATTTTTTTTTTAATTACCTACATTAATTGTTTATTTTCAACTAGAGACAAGTTCTTACTTATCAGTTGTATCTGTAGTAGCTTTCCTATATGCTTCAATTAGTCTATTTAGCAAGGGTTCAATACACCTGTTCATTTACATTTAAGGACATTGTTTCTGCTTTGTTCCTTTTTAGTTTCGTTGTATATACAGATATAGTGTTTCATTAGTAAATTGTTTTTTTTTTAGTTAAATCATTAAAGTAATATTAAATCATAACAGATTTAATATAAATAGTCATCCCTAAGTATCCACTCCTACAATGAGTGATAATCCATTTGCAGGTTTTTTCAACAATGGAGGACAGGAACCAGAACCTTCAGAAGATAATATAGAATTATTAAACGCTACTAGTGAGGCGTTGTCAAAACCCAATGCATCTTTGGAATACTGTACATTATCGATTCAAGAGACTGTTCAGAAACTAGACACTGATCTACAGAAGGGGTTATCTTCAATGGATGATGTTGAACGTAGAAGAGCGATGTACGGTACCAATGAAGTCGCTTCCGAATCAGACGAAAGTTTAGTTAAGAAGTTTTTAGAAACTTTTGTTGAGGATAGATTGATCTTACTGTTAATTGGATCAGCCGTTGTTTCTGCAATCATGGGTAATTTTGACGACGCAGTAAGTATTACTTTGGCGGTTGTGATTGTTGTGACAGTCGGTTTTATTCAAGAATATAAATCAGAAAAGTCGTTAGAAGCGTTAAACCAATTGGTTCCAGAAGAATGTCATTTAGTAAGATTTGGTAAAGAAGCAAAGACTTTGGCATCCAGTTTAGTTCCGGGGGATTTAGTTCATTTTAGAATCGGTGATAGAATCCCTGCTGATCTCAGATTAATTGAGACTTATGAATTATCAATCGATGAGTCCAGTTTAACCGGTGAAACAGAACCAGTCCATAAATCCGCCAAGCATGTTTCAGCAGAGTCTTATCTTGGTTCCATCATCCCAATTGCTGATAGAACATGTATTGCATACATGGGGACCCTAGTCAAAGAAGGGCATGGTAAAGGTATCGTTGTTGGTACCGGTAAAAATACTTCTTTTGGTGCCGTTTTCGAGATGATGAATAATATTGAAAAACCAAAGACTCCTTTGCAACATTCTATGGATAAATTAGGTAAAGATTTATCTCTGTGTAGTTTCGTGATTATTGGGTTTATTTGTTTGATCGGCATTTTGCAAGGTCGTTCTTGGTTAGAAATGTTCCAAATTTCAGTATCTTTAGCCGTTGCTGCTATCCCAGAGGGTTTGCCTATTATTGTTACTGTTACGTTAGCCCTTGGGGTTTTAAGAATGGCTAGAAGGAAGGCTATCGTTAGAAGATTGCCAAGTGTGGAGACATTGGGGTCTGTGAATGTAATTTGTTCAGATAAGACGGGAACTTTAACATCCAATCATATGACCGTTTCCAAAATGTGGTGTCTCGGTAGTATGTCAAATAAGACTAATATGTTAAATGTCATTAAGAATAAGAATTCTTTGAAAAATTATCTAACTGAGGATGTTAAGAGTACTTTAATTATTGGTAACTTGTGTAATAACGCAGTATTTTCTAATGAACATATGAAATACCTGGGTAATCCAACAGATATTGCACTACTGGAACAATTGCAAACATTTGGAATGAAAGATATCAGAAACACAATGACAAAGTTGAATGAGGTACCATTTAATTCAAAGAGAAAATTTATGGCTACGAAAATGATGGATAATAATGGGAAAGTTACAGTTTATGTCAAAGGTGCATTTGAAAAGATATTAGAGCGTTCTAGTATGTATGTTAAAGAGAATGGTAGATTTGAAAAGTTAACTGAAGAAGACAGAAAAAATATAATGGATTGCGCTAACGCGTTGGCTTCAGAAGGTTTACGTGTCCTAGCATTCGGTCAATTGACGTTGAAAGATGAAAATAAGGAAGAAAAACTGACTGAAGAAGTAATTTCTAATTTAGTGTTCAGTGGGTTGATTGGTATGCAAGACCCCCCAAGACCAACTGTAAAGCCAGCTATCGAACAATTATTACAAGGTGGTGTTCATGTTATTATGATCACTGGTGATTCTGTTAATACTGCAGTTAATATTGCAAGACAAATTGGTATACCTGTTGTTGATACGAAATCATCTGTTATATCTGGTGCAGAACTAGATGAAATGACTGATGACCAATTAGCTAATGTTATAGACCATGTAAATGTTTTTGCTCGGGCTACACCAGAACATAAATTGAACATTGTTCGTGCTTTAAGGAAAAGAGGTGACATAGTAGCTATGACTGGTGATGGTGTTAATGACGCCCCAGCGTTAAAATTGGCTGATATTGGTGTTTCTATGGGTAAAATGGGTACAGATGTTGCTAAGGAGGCTTCTGATATGGTGTTAACAGATGATGATTTCAGTACTATATTGACAGCCATTGAAGAAGGCAAAGGTATATTTAACAACATTCAGAGTTTCTTAACTTTCCAATTATCCACATCGGTGGCTGCTTTATCTTTGATTGCATTATCTACAACATTTAATTTACCTAATCCATTGAATGCAATGCAAATTCTTTGGATTAATATATTAATGGATGGTCCACCAGCACAGTCTCTTGGTGTAGAACCAGTCGATCATGAAGTAATGAAAAAGCCTCCAAGAAAGCGTTCAGAAAAGATTTTGACCACTGCTGTTTTAAGAAGATTAATTGGTACAGCGATATGTATTATCCTTGGTACAACTTACGTTTTCGTTAAAGAGATGGCAGAAGACGGTAAAGTAACTGCAAGAGACACCACAATGACTTTCACATGTTTTGTATTTTTTGATATGTTTAATGCCTTAGCATGTAGACACGCCACCAAATCCATTTTTGAAATTGGTTTTTTCACTAATAAAATGTTCAACCTAGCAGTTGGGTTATCTTTGTTAGGTCAAATGTGTGCTATTTATATCCCCTTTTTCCAAAATGTCTTTAAGACTGAAGCATTAAGTTTAACGGACTTATTATTTTTATTGGCAATTAGTAGTTCTGTTTTTATTTTTGATGAATTGAGAAAGTATCACTACAAAAAACAAGCTGAGTCATATTATTATTCTGCAGTTTAGAATAAACATATATACATGTAGAAACAAACTATATCTTTATTACCTCTATGTTTGTATACTCTTTTGTGATTTACGTCCTTTATACACATATAAAAACAAATATAAAAAGATCCTAATTATATATATATATACTTTAATAAGAAATGATACATGTACAACTATTTGTAATATGTATGAATTAGATATATATATATATATACTGTATATATACTATGCTAAAATGGTACACAATGTCCCCCTGCAGCTTTTTCTAGTCTGTTCATTATTGCAAGTCCTTGATTATCTTCATTAACTCCTTCTACAATAATTAAATCTACATTATCTTCTTCATCTACTTGTCTCAATGTAGAAAACAGGTTTGCTTGAATCTCTTCACCTTTGGTACCCAGTCTTTTTATAATAAATTGATGTGATTGAATAAGATCATTTGAAAACAAATCAGATTGATTGGTTATCATATCTAATTGTTGAGTAGTCAAAATTGCAATTTTGTTGTAACCTCTACCGTGGTCTTTGATTATTTTTTCTAATGAAGTAATTTTATTAGTGTTATTGTCAATTGTTGATGTAGGTATTAGTAATATAACACTTGCAGATGGTGAGTAATGTTTATATTTCATTCCCGGGGTTCTGACTTGTTCATTTTTCTTTGTATGTGTCTCCACTTGACAACTAGACCATTCATCTCCACCTAAAGACACGATATTTTCATAGGTTAGACCACCTGGTCTTAATAATTTAGGGGGATTACATAAGCCATCAATAACAGTAGACTCCACACCGACAGAACATGATCCTCCATCCAGGATCAAAGGTATCTTGCCATGCAAATCGTGCCACACATGTTTTGCTTTTGTTGGAGATGGTCTTGTCGAAGCATTCGCAGAGGGTGCTGCAATTGGGGTATCGCTGATTGCAATCAAAGCTCTTGCTACAGGATCAGAAGGCATCCTTACTGCAAAAGTTGGTTGATTCACAGTAGTCAAGCTAGATAAGGAAGAAGATTCAGGGACATGAAGAAGGATAGTCAAAGGACCTGGCCATAATTTCTGTATTAAGCCGTGGTATACCTTAGGAATATTTCTCAATGGATCCATATTTGGACCGTTTCTATAATCGTTGAATATCTTTCTATTCAATTGATCAATGGAAGATATATGTGAAATTAACGGGTTATCGTTTGGCCTATTTTTAGCTTTATAGATATTACTGACAGAATTATCATTTAATGAGGAACCCCCTAACCCATAAACGGTTTCTGTAGGGAATGCTACGTTATTATCTGTATTTTTAATAATTTCTGCAGCTTCATTGATAGCATCTTCTGTATATTTATCACTTATTTTAGGTAAAGACCCATCCAACCACGAATTTTCAGAAAATTCAATTGATTTCGGATTCACTTTCAGTATTTTTGTATGCATTAATCGTTTTATTAGCCTTTTTATCATATAAATTCAAAAAGATAATGGATAAGGAAAAAAAGAAGAAGAAGTTGGATGTGTGAAGTATTGATATAAGTAATCTGTTATTTATTCAACCTCATTTCAGTCACAAAACAAACAATTAAATTGCACAAAACTTGTTCTTTCCCTCAACCAACCTCTCGAGGGGATGAGAGTTGTACAACAAATGTAGTATATTTGTATCCTTTCCCTGTGTTTTGGGCATCGTGAAAGTTGGACCAAATTTAAATTTTGTCAAAAAATAAAACAAAAAAAAGAAAAGAAAAAAAAAGAGAAAAAAAAGAATTGCTGGAAAGTGCACCCGTTCGATTCTTCAATGGGCTACTATTTGTAACATCTCATTCTTTACGGTCAGGAAAGAGAAACAAAACAAAATCAAAGAGAAGAGGCTTCGAGAGAAATAAATCCAAAGAAGGGACAGAGAACCCCTTCTCCATAGCAAAGTGTATTATACGTAGGTGGAAGAAATTGCAGTGCTCCAATGGATTTGCACTAGACGTTAAGCTATAAGGCAGAGAAGAAGAGAATCATTAATAAAAGAAAGAAAAAAAAAAATAGAAGACAAATATCAAATACAGAAAATAGCGGAACGATGTCTACATATGTAAATGATGGGCTAGATGGTGTTGATGATTTTACCATCCCTCATGACGAAGAAGATTTGATAGAGAATTCATTTGAACCAACAAACACAAGCAATTATAAAGCATTTACTACGAATGGTACTACCACGGCTAATAAGAGCGATTTAAAACCGGGATTATTGAACTATTATAGTCAGTATTTTCGTTCCACAGAGTTTCTTCCAAGGATCAGATCAACGATATTAAATAAAGATTTAAATGAAATCGAGGATCTATATGGGTTTACATGGTTAGTTATTTCCTGTGCATTTATGAAGATGGTCACCAAGACATTCTTTGAATTAGTATCTGCACAGTTAATCCGGGGGGTCCAAATGAAACGTGATTCAAACAGGGATATTAATTTAATGTTCCATACGTTATGGATATTTACATTATTCGATATGTTAGGATCTTTCATCATGTCATACAAGTTGAATTCGAATGGACCAATAAAGTATGTGTCCATTTTGAGTGTCATCGGATACAGTAATGTCAATTGGCTACTATTATTCCCTGTTGTAGACTTCATTGGTTATTATATACCTAAAAGCACAAGTTTCGTAATTAGAAATGGTGTAATGTTATCATTCTTCATACTGGTTTTGTTAAAAATCATTCATTTCCTTTGGATACAAAGTCTCTGGACGCTAGATTTTACCAATAAAATCATTATAGGAATAATTCAAGTTTTGAAAATGTTAATAATTAAATTAGTTCTATAAATATTAGCGTAATGATCGTTAAAAAGGGCCCGGGGAGGGGGGTGGAGGAATACACAATACATAAGTTTTCTATATATTGCTGTCTAGATATATTTGTATACTTATAACTAAATGTGTACCTGTATGTGAAATGTCTTTCATTGTAATGGTATCAATTGGAAACCTGCATTTTGATAATCATTAATAGTCAAGTCATAAATTGGCATGTTTTTGTGTATGGAAGGGTTCGGAGAGGAGGAGGAGGAGGAAGTCTGTGATGTTATATGGACTTTAATTTTATTGAATTGATTTATATCGGGACGTGAAAAGCCTCTTGCAAATTTACATGACGTTGGACCAGATTCGGAATTTTTATATTTCCTCTTATTGCATGATGTACAAGATTGGAAAACTATTAATTTATCTAAATGTTTAACAACGACTTGATATTCAGGTTCCTGGGTGGTATTGGAGTTATCATCACTTGTAGTAGAGGAAGGAGAGGGAGAAGGAGAAGGAGAAAGAGAGGAAGAAGAAGAAGGGTTATTAGATTGATTGTTGGATTTTGTTATTGGTATATTGCAAATAGTGTAAGGCAATTTAACGCCGAAGAGGTGACTCCAGTTTTTATTGAACATTTCAATGTCCTGATCTGTTAAAGTATAATGAAGATGTTCATTAAACATCCCCACGATCCTTGAATCCTTTAAGATGATTTCAATAGATGCATTACACTTAATTTTCTTGAGACGGCACTTATCGCAACTTGGACCAATCCTTTGACGTTTCTTTGATGACGTGCCTTGTTCTGCCAATTTTTTATAATATTTAGAAGGATACAGTTGCCCCCCAGTAGAAGTCACAGAATCGCTACTACTACTATTATTATTTCTATTATTGTCGTTATTGTTGTTGTTGTTGTCAATATCATTCTTTATGGAATAAGAACTATTGGTATCTATTGACGTTGACGGAGTTCCTGGTTTGGTTGGTGGTGGAGTAAGGATATCGACATTAGATATTATTTTAGTTCTTTTCCTTTTTCTCTTGGTGGTTGTAGCTGTTGTATTAGCAGTGATACTAGTAGTCGAAGAGGAAGAGGAAGAGGTCTTTGTGGTATTATTGAAGGCGATAGATTTATTTATGATGGAATCCTCGTTAGTCACAGATAATCTCGGTATATTAGTGGCCAACCTGGCTAAATTATCCAACGGATTATTAGAAATGATTGTATTATCAGTTTGCATGCTGTCGGCAAGTATATCAACATTTGTTACAGTTGTATCAACAACAGAAGATGTATTATCATAAGCGGGAGTGGTGGCAATGGTGGTAGTAGTAGCTGGTGTTGTTGTTGCAGGGTCGATAGGGCTATTGTTATAACTGTAAAGTGACGATAAAGAAGGTAACAGTAGAGGTGGTCTACTGCTATCTGTGTTATCTAATAAGAAACTTGTTGTCATGATTGTAGTAATGGTATATTATAAAATATGTAAATATTTAAATCAAAGCATAATATTTTTTGTTTTGTTTTGTTTTTAATAAGAAACAAACAAACAAAGAAAGAAAGAAAGATGCAATTAATAGATAGGTGAATGTGAATAGAGATGCAAAGAGCAGAAAAAAGAACAAAACCAGAAGGGACGGGTAGGAAATAAAATTTCTATAATGTTAATACAAATGAAAATAAAAAAAAAAAATAAAGGTGGAAAATAACAACAGTAGTTCTCTGTTTGTTTTTTTTTCTTGTGTTTTTTCTTTGTATCTTATTTATGTAGTGATCGAGTAAGAGGACTGTAAGAGGAGTTTATAAACACACACAAAACGCGGATACACGAGTATATATGTATATGTTTGTAGGCTTATAAAGATATAAAGGCAAGAAGATAGGAAAAGGAAACCTAGCAGAGACAATGTTAAATGACATATATATGTGGTGCGAGTGTATAGGTGTGTATATAGGTCGGCAGGTGTAGTTAAAGATTAGCTCCTTCGAGGAAATAAAAAAAAAATTAAAAAAATAAAAAAATAAGTAAAAAAAAAAAAAAAATTTGGAGTGTGCGATGTCCGTTTATAGATTTTATTTTTGTTCCCAATCTATGTGATTTCGAAGAGCAGAACAATAGTAAACAAAGAGCAAAAAAGAAAGGAAAAAAAAAGAAAAAGACCGATTTATTTTTTGTTTTTCTTTCTTTTTTTTGTGTTATGTTTTGTTTC